>BPLR01003564.1:0-58448 GCA_021605095.1 Caerostris extrusa | reverse complement strand
GTAAGTTAATTTCGTCGGCGCGGGCAATTTTAATCGGGATAACTAAATATTGATTTTTTTCTTTTTAAAGATTGAACAAGATTTGAATGAAATAATACACAACTAATCAGAATATAATCGGCGAGTATAATTCTCAAAGTTATAATACAAAACAAGTCAGAATATGGCTTTTTTATCATCTCTCAGAGAATGTGTTAAGAAAATTGAAAGTGATGTTGCCGATGTCAAACATTCTTATCTTTGTTTTGAATCTGAAGAAACAGACAAAAGATCTGATTTTTGTTTGGAAATGAGTCGCAGTATTAAAAAAGAAATTACTCCTTTAAAAGTAAGTTGCTCAGTTTTCATGTTACTGTTCTTTCAGTTCATTTTCTTTGTTATTAGACATTAAAAATATAGAATACTAATTTAGAACTTTTTTTAAGTAATGCTATATGTTTTCCTTTTAATGTAGCTTAAAATTAAATCAATCAAATTTTGCCTGTTTTTGAAACAGCCTATAAGTTTGTACTAAATTTGTTAGAATTTATATGATAATGTGAAACATCAGGATTTATATACTAATGTAAGAAACATTATTCTACTTTTCACCTCTCTTGTCTGCATACTAGTCATTTGATTTGATACAAAAGAAAAGAGGATAATTTTCCTGCGACATTTTTGGTTTCATTATGTTAAAAGTTATTGCAGATACCGTTTATCATTTGAATTAATCTTAGTTATGTTGAGCTTTGAATATGAAACTTCTTTCTTGATTCAATTAATTATCTAAACCAAGGATATGAAGATTTTAAGACCATTGACCACTGAGGTCCCTGCTGACTTACAAAGAATGGAAAAATTATACCTTTATTTTTTATTTGCCATGTATAATAATAAGTAAAAAAAGAAAATAAAAGTAAGTTGATTAAAAAGGCCAAATATTGTTTTGATTTAACAATTTTTTTTTTTAAATGTTTGATTTGAGCTAAGAGCAAAGTTACCTTTAAATTCTCAATCATGCAGTCACCATTTTTGACTTCTTAATATTCACAAAAATTCAGTATATATTGATTCCAAAAGCTTTATACCTTATCTAGCAATTCTTTATAATTACTTTTTATTAGAATTATAAAAATTTAATAAATTGTTATTACATTTCATAGGTTTTCAAAATTTAGCATGTCCAAATCATTGAGTTCAAATTGGCCTGGTAAACAGGTTTCATAAAAAAAAAAAAAAAAAAAAAAAAGTTTGTTGTAAAAAAAAAAGTGAGTAACAGGCTATGTTAAACTATTTATCACTTCTTGGTGATCATCAGTTTGGCACATAAACAAGGCTTTGGCAACCTGCTTCTTCTATGGAAGAATTTCCACTTGCTTAATAAAAATTTATCTGCCATATTATGGACTATTATTTGAACAAATTTCATTTTATTAATACTGATAGAAGTCTCATTTTCTCAGAAGAAGCTCTGCAATGCAATATATTTTTCAGCGTGTTGGAAAACTTTTGAGTTTATTAATTATACATATTTTGTATGGGTTTGTTTCATGCTACCAAATACTTATTTTCTTTATTACGCTTTTCTTGTACATCCATGGTAAGTCAGAATTGATGACATATTTCGATGTTTGATAAACTACATAAAATTAAACATTTTTATTTATAACATGGCATAGATATTTATGACTTGTATAGGAACAAATATAAAAAAAAAAAATGACATAAATTTTCTAAATTTTATTTTTTAAACTTATTTTTTATAACTGCTCAAAAGCATGACTACAAGCAGATACACATGTCTGTAAACATGGATGCAAGGTTTGTGCGAGTTTTCAAATATGCTATGTATACCTGAGCATCTGAAGTCATTACTGAAATTCTTGCTGTGAACTCATCAATAGACTTGACTGAAATTTTGTATTCAAAAAGTATGCCACCATAATTTGATAAATCCAGAGGTCATGATGGGTAACCAATTGTATCGCTTGAACAACTTTTTCTCGCACCATAAGTTGTATTTTTTTATAATAATAACGCTGATAAAAAAAAAACCTTTATACTGAATTTAAAAAGGAAACCATTTTATACTATATCATACAAGTATTTATTTATTTTTTTTGTGTAGTTTCACATTAGAATTATTTACACTAAAGAAATTAATTTATATTAACATGCACTAAAAAAATCTCAATTGAAAACATTCTGGATTATTTTATTAAAGAAAAGGTCCCTTTTTTGAGTTTGGAGCTCAAGCATTTTCCTTAATATCTTTTACTATGCATGAAATGTTTTAGTAGAAACCTTCACTGTGTTTACTTTTTCTGGCATTTAGGTTTTAGAGAAGGAAAAAAAGTACATGGTGTGATTGAAAGAATTAAATCTTCAAAGAAACATTGAAACTTCTCTCCAAATGTTTTTATATCCAAGTTCTTCTAAATGATGGTTTAAAAGCATAGTTTGATCATCAATTATGTGGAATGATTCACATCTATTTTAAAAACGGAAATGGAAGAACCGATTACTTGTTGGAAGTGCTTTATACACAGCACGAAGTAATGTTGAAGAAAAAATCTCGATAGTTATTGTGGAATTTTTTTGATGTTAAGTTATTTAAAGTTAAAATTATTTTTATTGTAATTTAAAACTTCAAAATTTCTTTTTTTTTCCCTGTTATGCTGCTTTATTTGAATTTGTTCGACTTGACCATTTGTTAATTTTCACACAATCAGTGGTCAAACTATAATTATTTCTGTGATAAAGAAGGATTCTGTTCTTTTATTTGAGTCTAAAAAGCTCTCTGCTTTGTTTTAATAATTTTTCCCTTTTTGTCAATAAATAAGGCCTTTTAGAAATGTTGAAACTTTTACATTATCATTCTGATCCTCTTAGAGGCTTGGATTTGTTTGTATATCAGTTCCAGGTGAAATGTTATTGGCAGATCTTTGCTTTAGGGAATAGATTGAATTTGAATAGAATAGATTTTAAAAAATTGTATTTAGACTAATTTGCAATTCTTTTGGAATAAAAGTTAAAAAATTATCTTTTGGCTATTTTTACACTATGCAAATAGCTTATGATGAAAACTGAACCCATCTCGCATGCAAAACAGATGAATCCTATAATTTTCCTGGTATCTGAACTTGCAATCAAAATAAAGCTGATTTTCTTTTATGAGTAACAATATTTACTCTGAATTGTCATTGAATTTAGCAAGAAAATTGAAATATCTTCAAATTATTTTGATAGCAAATATAGATTTCCCTTATGAAAATACTGTATAGTATGCAAAATATTAAATTTTGTGTACAATAAATTATGTGTATACTAATACCACTTTACTTATTAATTTGTTAAATGGAATCTTGACTTATTCAGTAGTTACTATTGAAAGCGACTATTGTAAGTTATAGGCACATTTGTTATTCACATTATTTTTTTTTTTAATTGTAATGTATTTATTTGTACTTAGCAGTTTTTATGGCTGATTCTTTTCATTTTTATATTTAAATTTTTAAGTTTTTATTCTCTGTACAAATTTTTTAAACTAAAAATGCTTTGTTGCATAACATTAATAGGGATTTTTAATTTATATATATATATATATATATTTGTAATTTTTAATTATTTTGTGGTTGATTAATATAATTGATCATGTACTTTATCGATTTATGATATTTCTCATAATTTCTATAACGTTACACTTTATGCTAAAAATTTATTTTAATTAATCTTTATGTATGTTTTTTTTTTTTTTTTACATTGTGTGTGAAGTTTTATATATATATAAATTTCATTTAGTGATACTGAAAAATTATATATATATATATATATATAAATTTCATTTAGCCTGATACTGAAAAATTAAAGACAAGATTTAAAGCACAGATAAATCATTCCAAAAATTATTTTTATGATATGGAAGATCTGACCTTGGATATTCAGGATGAAGTAAAACTTACCCAAAATCATCTAAAAGATTTGGTTATGAACCATGTAAGTAATATTAGAATTAAGTTTTTAGAATGATCTTTAGTCGAATTTTTTATAAACATAATTTTATGTTATTGTAAATGTATTTTAATTTATGTAAATTATTTCTTTAAGTTTTTTTAAATTTCATTTTTATGATAAAAAAATTAGCCAAATGGCTGTAACAAAATTATATAGCATTGCATTATTATTGCCAATGTATTTTTAATACAAAAATTATATATTGGAGTTTCAACATTTACTTTTGGAAAAATGTTTTTGTAAACCAAATTATTTGTTATTTGTCTCTGTATAATTTTATTTGTTTAATTTTTATGTTTATCATTAAATTATTTCTTTGTCATACTTGACACTTTAAAATTATTTAACATTAAAAACTTTTTAAGAATTTTGAAAATATAATTATCAATTTAAATGTTGTTGGTATTATTTGCCTTTAAATATTTGGGCTAAGTTTTGCAGGAAAAGGGGATGCACATACTTGTCTAACATACAACCCTTATTCTCTAACTACAACCATCTCATTTAGTTCAAATGTTAATTTCAAGACTGTACTATGTGGTAAAGAAAGGCAAATATACTTAATTGATAATTTGATATCATCTTCCGCCAATTTTTTAAAAAGATTTTCAATGAAATTGCTGCTAAATTAATGTAGCTATTTATTACACCTATACATCCTAATAGAATAACTTGACTTTATTGACTTGTAAAATAATTAGTTCATGTTAAGCAATTTGAATAAAAAAAAAATTATTTAACTTGTAACATTGTATCAATAAAAGTAATTATGAATGTTTTCTAGGTAATACATGAAAATTCAGAAATGTTCAAATTTTCTCAATCGTGAATTTTAATAAGTCAAAAAATAAAACCTTTTGGCTAATGAAAATTTAAAACCAATTTTTTTGCTTTAATACTAGAAAAGTCAAAACAAATGTTAAATAATTGCAATTTTGTTCATCAAATTAAATTCTTTATTACTTTTTAAAGCAATAAATGGATAACATAATTTACAAAAATTGTTTACATTTGTTTGTTCTGCCCTTACTATAGTTCGAAAAATAAGTTGTTTTGCTGTTAATAGGCCTGTGTTTCCCTCGGTGGTATACACAAATAAGCTTTCTATAATGTAGATATGATTATAATTTAGGTAGGATTCTCCCCCATAAGGCAAGCCCATCAGCTTAACTTCCATTTTCAATTGCTTCAAAAGTTTCTCTTAGATATTTTATGGCCCTAGACATTAGTTCAATATCAGTGTTAAAGAGTGGAACTTAAACTGATTTCTTAAACATGTTACTTCTGGTGTTGGTCATGTTACTTCTCAAAATTTCTGTTAACCTGCTCCAAAGAACATCTCCACAACAAAGAAGAAAAGAATTTTAAACAAGAGACTTGAAAAGGTGTCAATCTGTCTAACTCCCTTTCCAACAAGGAAACTATCAAAAGGTGTCCTTGATTTAAAATTTTATAAATAATATTACTCAATGTCATCTTTATCAATTTAACCAACTTTATGAGAATATTAATTTTTCTCATGATTATTATAATTGAGGAAATCATGCGTGACCTTACAGTTGATGAACAAATAATACAAATCAGTACCAAATTCATGAGAGGTTTTATGATTTGTGCCAGTCCAAAAATGTCAATAATGGATATACACTTGCAAAAGCAATATTGATAATCACTAGTCACTTGTACCATGTTTGATAGTATAAATATAGTAAAAGTCTAGTTTTAAGCAAATTGGAGGAAGCTTTGTAGAAAATATGTAAAAGACTGATCTCTTTATAATTTCCATAAACCATGAAGTCTTTTTTTTTCATAATAGGCTAATGTTTAAGTTGCAATCTTCTGGTATCTTCAAATTCAACTAAATGTTCTGAATAATCTTATGAATAAACTCAACTGTCTTTGGTGTAAACTTTGTCTCTCTTTGGTGTCCGTCTCTGTCAACTTTGGTTTTGCAATTTTTAATAACACAGCTTGTATACTATCAACTCCAGATGCTTTATAATATTCTTTGTTTCCTGTAAATTTGAGAGTGCCAAAGTACTATTTCAGAAGTCCAAAAAGTTTCTTTGGATTATTCCATAGTAAATGAACTGCTAATCTCCATTTGGTAAATTTTGGAAATTCTAAATGTTTCTATCCAAACTTTAAGTTTTCATTAAGGATATTTCTTGATTTATTTCTGCTAAGAGCAGTTTGGGGTTTATAGTCTCTTCAGCAATAGCTCGCCATGATAGAATGCTCAACACTTTTTAGTCTTCTTTTAGATGTTCAATATATTTATTCTATTCTTCTCAAAAGCTCTTTTCTTATTCCTATGTATTTTTTTTTTTTTCTTCATCCTATATGGTATTTTTCAATTGTTTCAATTTTGAATTGTTGTTTTCCTTGTACAACATTGCAATGTTTTTTTGTATGCAACTTCTTTTGTGGTAAATTTACATTCTTCGTCGAACCACTCTTTATTTTTCTCTATCTTTCTGATCCAAACTAATTCTGCAGTATTAGAGACAGCCATTTCGAATTTTTTCCATAAATTTTCAAGACTAGAACAGGTTTTTCTCTTTCTAAGATGTTATTCTCTAAAACTATAACATCTTAGAAACACTATACCCTGTAAGTTTTGACTACTTGCCGTCTATTGAATTTCAGTAGTTTTTCATATCATTTCTAATATTAGAGATTTTTCCCCTTATTCTGGCTATATCTAGATAATGGTCGAAATCTATATTTGCTACCAGAAAAGATTTTACATTAAGTTTAACATTTGCTTCATTTAATGCATGATCAATTTTATAGCAGGTGATTATATATCAGGTGACATGTATACTTGTGGTTATTTCTATATTTAAAGTAAGTACCGCTAATCACAAATTCAAGTCAATTACAAACACAATTAACCATAATTCATTATTCTTATTTTATTTTTTTCTTCATGAGCACTATGCATTAAGTCAATCGGGTAAGTCCCATCTCTGCCATGCTAAAATTTCCAACTTTATGTACCTTTTCTCGGAAATGGTGAAAGATAGGGTTATGAAATTTTTGTGGTAGTTAGAATGTTTTATATACTTTAATAGACCATTTTGTTTCTGAGTAAAAATGAAAAAATATTTTTTATTGAAAATCACTTTTTTTAGTTAAATATCAGAGTCTGAAATAAATAATTCTTAACAAATCATCAAATCCTTGTGTTAAAATATGTCACATAACATAAGTGTCTTTAAAAACTGAGTTCTTAAGTTTCGTAGACATTGAGAAAAATGAGCATGAAAATCAGATTTGAAAATTTAAAAGATTATTATTGCCTATTTAAAATTTTACTGTATTTGAAATCAACAGATTACTTGATGCACTATAAAAATGTAAAACAATTTGAACTCAAAAGCAAAATATTTTTTTATATACAATTGTTTTATAATTTGTTTTTTATTTTATTGTTTCATTTAATTTTCTCTTAGTTGTAATCATTTAAAAAATCATTCAACAATATATTTTATTAATTTTTAAAAATACTGTCAGGATTTCTTCTATTTACATATTCTAAATGTATATAATAAAATTTTCTTTTAAGAGTAATTTTTTTTGATTGTTGAAATCCCAATAGATAAGAAAATTAGCTATTACCTGATTAATTGCTGGTTTTTCCATTGCATTTTTAGTAAGTCATTTTGGCAGAAAATTTTGTTTTAATCTTCAACTGAATAAAAAAAAAAAATTTACGTACACTATTGAAGATTGATAAAGGGCAATTGAAGTAAAGCAGTTTTTAAGAACATTTGTAAAATAAAAAGAAAAATTGTAGAAACTTTTGCTTATGTAATTATAAAAGTACTGATTGAGATGTGGCAGTCATATAAATATGTAAACTATCATATAATTTAACATTATGATTACCAGTGACATTTGTTTGGTACTTTATAAGTGAGAGAGTGGTGAAAAAAAGTACATAATGCCAGATGTCAATGATAATCAACTAGTGTTAAAGGCTTAAAAATGCATTAAATGGAAACATACCAAAAAGCATAGTACCTGAATTCAATGTGTAATCAGCTTTAATATGGAGTGTGATTACCTAATGTATATAAAAGGAATGATAGCAATATTCCATTTGAAAAGGATGGTACTTGTTAATTCAATCGGCAGCAAAATCCATTTCTGTATCAAGGCAGTTCTAAGATCCATAAGGACTACTACTACTACTACACCACCACACCACATCACTGTGCCTAGAGTTGAGTTGCCCCTTTACAGTTTGGGAATGATGTGGATGAGAAGAAGTCCGATTGGGATCTGTGGCGCTCTACGGTCATATGAGACCGGGACCTACGGCAAAGTGGATTCCGAACCACTACAAACATCCATGGCACCGCCGGGGATTCGAACCCGATACCTGTAGGTTCTAATCCCGGCGGTTCCATTGATTAAGTGTAGCAGTACATTTCCCTAGAGCATCTCAAACATGTTTAATTGGGTTCAATTCTGGAGAATGCTCTGGCCAATCAATATGCTGAACAGTTTTCTCATGAAAAGAATTTTCTATCAACCGAACTATGTATTCAAGGAGTAAGAATAATTAATCTCTGTGCTTGAAGATTTTAAGATAGTTAATAATCGTACCTTTGTACACAATAATAATTGGATAAAAATGTTGTCTTTATATAATTGAGAAGTAATGGTGCCTCTTAGAATAATTATATGTCAGCGTAACCATCCAAAGAGATACCTGCCCATACTCGTACTCTGGACTAATCAAATCTGTCTTTTGTATGAATATAACTGGGATAATAGCAAGCTTTCATCCATAATTCTTAAAAAAATCATAATCAAAAGTCACTATAGAAGAAATAATTCTAAAATGCTAGAAAACCCATTTAAAAAGTCTAAAAGAAATTTATTATTGGCGTGGGTGTTAAAAGCGGTCATTATAGCATTTGAAATAATTTTAAGGAGGTTAAAAATATGTGTAGTTTATCCATATGAGAATGGGTACTACAAGTGAAGAAACGGTATGCCATCAAAATTTTGTGAAATTTTGTTAAATGATTACTTAAGGCAATTTTATGCATTTTTTATTAGTTAAAAAATGTGCTGAAAGCATTAATTTTTTTTTTTTTTAATGATCTTCAGTAACGGTTGTTTTAACAGATTTGTTAGTTGAAAAATTTATAGGTCCTTATTCTGAAAGAATGTAGCTTTCAGAGGAAAGTATAGTTATTGGAGTCTTTATTAACAGCAGTAATAATATATAGGTCAATGCAACCATCCAAGGAGATACCTGCCCACTCACATATTCTGGATCTATAAAATCTGTATATAACTACACAGTCCAGTCACATTAATATGACCACCACCTACTTTCGACGTCAACGTGAAATAACCAATCACAAAAGGCAGGTGGCAGCACATTGCAGTGGAGTGTATATAAAGAATGTCTTAGGGCATCGGAAAGCATTTCAATCGTTGGCGTAATGCAGAAACGTAGCGATATATCCGACGTCCAAAAGGGCATGATTATGGGCTTTCGGGCCAAGGGTGGAAGCATTTCGGAAACGGCTAATTTTGTGAACTGTTCGCGTGCCGCCGTAGTAAAAGTATGCCGTGCATGGCAAAATGGCTCTATCCAAAATCAGCGGCGTGACACATGTGGTGCGCCACGGGCTATAGATGACAGAGGCGAACGAAAGCTACGGAGATGCGTTCGGGCGAATAGACGTGCAACTGACCGCCCAGATGAACCAAGGGGCTACCAAGAGTGTATCCTCAACAGCGGTTCAGCGAACGTTGCTACGCAGCAGACGCCTGGTTAATGCACCTATGCTGACTGCTGTGCATCGGCGACGAAGGCTGGAATTTGCACGCCAGTACCGAAAGTGGACTTCCACAGAGTGGCGACAGGTGGCTTTCTCCGATGAATCATGTTTTATGCTCCATCGGGCAGATGGACGTTGGTGTATACGGCATGAAACGTCTGAAAGCAAACACCCTGCAATAATTGCTGGAAGGATCCAAGCTGGAGGAGGGAGCATTATGGTTTTGGGGAATGTTTTCCTGGCATTCACTGGGTGCACTCATCATTGTGGAAGGCACGATGGATCAGCACAAGTACGCATCTGCCCTTGCGGACCATGTCCACCCCTACATGCGAATTATTTTTCCTCAGAATGATGGCATCTACCAGCAGGACAATGCGAGGTGACATACAGCTCGCAGTGTATGTGCGCGGTTCGAAGAGCACCAGCATGAGTTTACCGTACTCCTGGCCAGCAAACTCATCGGTTTAAACCCAATCGAGAATCTGTGGACCACCTCGATCTGGTTGTTCGCGCCGTGAATTCTCAACCGCCTAATATAGCGCAGCTGGCCACGGCAGTGGAGTCGGCATGGCTCAACATCCCAGTGAACACCTTCGGAAACTAATCGACTCTCTTCCTGCAAGTCTCGCAGCGATCCGCTCTGCCAAAGGTGATTATTCTGGCTTTTGACAGGTGGTTACATTAATGTGACTGGACTGTGTAGTATAACAGCAGGTTTCCATCTTTAAAATATTCAATATATGTTTGTTTTGTATACTTTTTATTGCTTAAATGTGATGAAGAATAATTGATTTAGAGGAACTAATATATAATGTATGCATGTATAAACTAGCAGAATATTTACCAAGATTTAAAGCTGTAATGTACTTTAATAATGTAATAATGTTTTTCATAGTATTTTGTCTATTTTTAGAATTTCTACTTTGAAATGTTTAATTCTTAGTGTCTATGGAAATGCTCTATAAAGCTATATTACTAATATTCTTTTTGTAAGCTTGGTTTAATGTTAGTGTCTTGTGAATGAAAAGTTTAGATCTTTTATTTATTTTTCAGTTTATTAGATTTTGGGTAGGTGGGACAATTTTTTCTTAGATGGCTCAAATTCTATTTTTTTTTTTTTTAAATTATTTAGAAATCGTAATAGTTATTTCAACAAACTTTATTTACATATATATTTACAAAAATAAATATTTAAAAGTTTTGATTTAATTAAAAAAAAAATTTTCTTCTTCTTTTTATATATGAAAACAAGCAAACTAATTAGTTCATTACTTTTTGCTGTTTCAGTTCAATTAGAATCTTGTGAGGAGGAATATCCAGTTGAATTAAGTTGTAATGAAAGCAAGTATCCTTTATGCTGTTTGTTATTTTCGCAAGGTGTTATTACAAATGTTTTAAATTATAGATCAGTTCATTATTTTTTATTGAGGCTTAAATTGTGCTTCGAATTTTTAAATATTGAAAGAAATTTTTTGGTAAAAGAATATTAAACTGTTACTTCATATTTTTGGTTTTTAAATAAATCATCACAGGAAGATTAAGTATAATATATGAAAATGTATTGATAATTATCAATATTTTCAAAGTTATTTAAATTTTTCAAATTAATTGTTTGAAAATTTTACATAATGGGCTACAGTTGTTTATATATATATATATATATATATATATATATATATATATATATATATATATATATATATATATATATATATATATATTATTCATATCACAGTAATATATCATTAAAAACCTTTTAAACAAGCTATGTATATTATTAGATAATTTGAACTAAAAAATTTCAACAATAATAATAATAAAAATTTAAATAGCACTGATAAGTAAAATTTCCTTTGTTTTGCATTAGTTTTTGTTTCTTATATGAGGATCTTTGTTTTTTAATCTATAAGTCAAATTCTCTGAAAACAGCAATAGTCGTTTGATGAATTGTTGTTATATTTTCTCTGGCCTATGAAAAGTCTTTTGTTTATTAAAAATTTTTTGGCTGTAATGGCATGAAATTTAGTTCTGATAGAATATTTTGCTGGTTTTTCAGCATTTGGGAATTGATAATTCTGACAAAGATAAAAGTTCCAAGAATAAAAGCAAAATGTCTCCCAACCCTACTATTATAGGGCAATGCTTAAAAGAAGACAGTAAAGGGCTTATGACACTTTCAAAATTTTGACTAGTTTTTAATGCATTTTTTTAGAAATTGAAATGTGATTACAGAGTATGAGTGACTGTTTTTCAGTTAAAATTGCAGTTAATTGAACTGATATTAATCACTAGTTATTGTGACTGATTCCTCACATCAATTAGTAAATTGAGAAAATATGTTAATTAAAACATCATTTAAATTTAAATAAGAGTATGACAATTTTCTATAATTAAAGCAGTAAATCACCACACTTAATTTGTCTTCAAGTGTTAACAAGTTTAGAGAAGTACAATCTAAGTGTGCATTACATATATATATGCATGCACATGGATCTGCGCTTTCAGAACTGCTTATCTGTGTGAGAAAACATTTTCCAAAAATTAAATATACAAAAATATTTACAGATCCATGGTATGCAGATCCTGTGCATCTAGAAGTTTGAAAATACTGTGAATAGGAAATGGCCTGCTTCTAGTTAAAAAGATCTTTTCCAGCAGAAAACTTTTTATTAATGAAACAAAATAAGAAGATCTGCTGGTTTCTTATTTCATGATATGAGAATTATTGGAAGCTGAAAAAGAGTTAAGTGATGGTGAATTAAGAATTGTATGAGAAAGATAGAAGATTTCAATGAAAAAAAAATTTCAAAATAATGTCTCTTTCAAAATAGATTGTTACTAGTAATCTGAAAGATATTATTGCTAATTATTCCTATTTCTCAATTGCTTTATTCTTAACAAAACAGATTTTTTTGGATGCTAATCAGTTAGTACAGGTTTGGTCGTATAAATCAGGGTTCTCCAAACTTTTTAGGCTAAGGTCCACACTAAGTTGCAAGAACCAAGACCGAGCTGACAAATCATATTAACATACTATAGTTTTTAATTAAGGGCAAATTTTCGCCTTGGAACTAACCGGCTTGTGAAGGAGAAGGTTCCTGGCTTTCTTTCCGCTTTTTTGGAACTGCTTATCTTCTGTGAGAAAACATTTTCCAAAATTAAATATACAAAAAATATTTACAGATCCATAGTATCTTATGTCCACTAATGAACTTGATTCCACAACTGTGAACAATTGTCAGTGGAAAGTTTACAGCTACATGAATCTCATTAATCATAATTATAATGTTTAATGTCTTTATGTAAATTACCAATGTACATTACTTATTATCTCATTAATTTCAGTTAAAATGTTCAATTTCATTATGTCGGTTATTGTTACATAAAACATATGATTATTATTTTGTATGTTTATACAGTGTAAATTTTACAATGTAATCAATGTACACTGCTATGGGTCGAAGTGAGGGTGTTCCCAGGGAGTAGGTCCCGCGGTCGTAGTTTGATGACCACTGGACTAATTTGATTATTTTGCAGTTAATAATTAATCTTATTGCATATATACCAGCTGAGAAGCTTTATAACTTTTTAAAAGCTAAAGTATAGAGGTCTGCTTAACAGGTTTGATGATCCAAACTCTCCTTTTTACAAAACAAATTAACCATTTTGCAAATCAAATTAACCCTTTTCAAAATTAGGGGTTTATTTATATGTTGATACTTGTATAGAGGTATGTTTATAAAGATATCAATGCAATAATATGAATTATATGAATATGATTATAAAATTAATGATAAAATGATAATAATATGAATTTCTTTATGAGTAATACTGTACTGGCTTAGATAATGACATATGCTTAAATATACATACATGAATCTATATTTTTTTCTGTAAGCGTAATTATGTGTGCATCCTCAGCAACAAGTGCATATTTACCTATGTATGTGTGCTAATGCATTTGTATGCATGTGCATATCTATCCATGGTGCATATACGTGAATGAGTGTTTATGTGCAAGTTTAAAGTGTGTATGCCACTGTGTCAGTATGTGGATGTTTATGCATGTATCTATGTATATTTATGTAAATGTATGAGCTCATGTTTGTATGTGTGAATGCATATGAAATTTTTTTTTTTATTTGTGGTATGCATGCATATAAGTTTGCACTTGTGCAAGTGTGTATATATGTATGTGTACAGGGGGCCAAAAGCGATATTTAACAGTGTATTTTCAAAGCCTGTCAATAAGCTTTGAAAATACACTGTTAAATATCGCTTTTGGCCCCGGCCATATGTGTATGTTAAGTCACACATACAAACATACATATATGCATATCCATATACAATCACACAGAAATTTACATGCATAAAAACATATGCATATACATACAAATACACATGCAGACCAATGTACACATACATATATACACACCTGCAGAAGTTTGTACTTGTAGCATAAGAAGTGTTAAAAATATTTCAAAGGGTGGTATATTCGTAGAGACCACGAATCTGGAAGATGTAAACAAACTAATTGACGAATTAGGAAAAATGATAATATTAAAGAAAAATTTAAAGTCTCAAAACCGAGTCTAAGAAATCCAACAATTATTTGTTTTAATGTATCAAACGATACACCAAATGAAGAGATTTTACATTCCATCGATAAAAAGTTCGTAGATGAAACAGAAAAGGAAATGATTAAACTACGTACCTCATATGAGACTAGAAATGGAAAAAATGTCATAGTTGAATTAGGCCCCTTATCTTTTAAAAAAATTATGGATCATAAAAAAAATAAATATAGGATGTTAAGTTATATCCATCAAGGAATCATTAAAACCAACACAGTGCTATAAGTGTGGCAGATTTGGCCATGTTTCTAAATACTGCAAGAATGATCAAGAGATTTGCACGAACTGTTCTAGTACAGAACACAGTTGGAAAAATTGTAAGAAAGATACAAAATGCATAAATTGTGTTTTTCATAACACCAAGTTCAAAACTGAATATAATATAGGCCATAGCTGTATCAATAGATGTTGCAAAATTTATGAAAAAGAATTGAAAAACCTACAAAACAAGATAAACTATGGTTAATACAGCAGATATGAAATTTATCAGAGGCGCGCACATAAATTTAGGTAATGCAATATCAGCTATGGCACAGTTAAATCAATCAATAATAAACCAGAATTTTGATTTCTACTGTCTAAATGAGCCATATTCTTATAAAAATAAAATAATTAATATTCCTACTTCCTACAAAATTATATCAATGGAAAAAGCGCCGAAATCGGCAATCATCATAAAACAATCTACTCAGGCTATGATTATTTATGTAAGCTCATGCATTACGGCAATAGAACTCAAGCTGGAAGACCTATCATTTATTTTAATTTCTATATATTGTCCCCCTAGCGAGGATATTGAACCCCTCTTAAGTACTCTACAGGGGGATTATCATGTCTTACCAATCAATTCAAACAATCATTTGTGGAGACTTTAACGCCAAGTCTCGCCCATGGGGAAGGAGAGACTTGGACGCCAGGGGTCAAGAAGTGATTGATTTTTGTTCAACAAATGAAGTTTTAATACATAACAGTCCAGCCTCGCCTCCAACTTTTTGTTCTTCGAGAGGCGAGAGCTGGATCGATCTTGTTATGTCCAAAAATATCAATAACCAGTTTGAAATCATGGTACTAGACGAAATTTCAAATAGCGATTACAATATGATCTCTATTCTGTGGACAATTCTTGATAACTCAGGCTCAAATTTTAAAATCAATCTGAAGCAACTTAATTGGTTGAAATTAAAAATTAATTTCGCCCAATTATTAGAAAACAGTGAAAACTATCTAAATTCAATTAATCCAAGTGACATAAATTATTATATTGCAGAGATCCAAAAACAATCACAGAAACTTCTACTCAATTACAAAACCCAAAGGGCTCAAAGAAGAAACTAAATAAACCAAAAAAATCCAATTTGGTGGAACCCAAAGCTAAGAACATTAAGATCAAGAGTGCGTGCGCACAGAAGGCTCTTTCAAAAAGAAACAGACATATTAGAAAGACAAAGAAAAAGATAAATTATAAAAACTTACAGGCTATTTATAAAAAAGCTATCCTCAATTATAAGAGAGAAAGCTTTAAAACTTTTGTGAGTAACATCACAACAAAAAATATTTATGGAAAAAAAAACTTCAAGATCATAGTAGACAAAACTATTCAAAATAAAATTATTAAACCAATAAAAGATGAATCAGGATATATTACAAAATCAATAAATGAAACAATGCAAAAGATTTTTAAGACATCACTTCACTTACAACGAATCCTTTCTACAACCTGAATTGGACTATCAAACTCCTAAAAATTCTTTAGAATTTAGAGGGTTTACAAAACAAGAAATAGGAGTAATTTCTAACATAAAACCAAACAAGTCCCCAGGCCCAGATAATATTCCTGGTGAATTTGTGAAAGATGTTTTATGCTAACAAAGAATGGTTCACAACCTTACTAAACAAGCTATTAGAATCTGAAATTTTCCCTAAAGAATGGAAAATAGCAAATGTCTTTATACCTAAAGATAATAAAGACCTTAGCTTGGCAGCACACTACAGGCCTATTTGTTTGTTGTGTCCTCATGGGGCAAAACTTTTGATAAACTGATATCAAATCGGATCACATACTATTTGGAAGTCATTGATTTCTTTAATCCTAGGCAGTTTGGATTCAGAAAGAAAAAGTTAACAATTTCTGCAATCCAAAACATTAAATTCTTTGTCAAGCAAGCAGCATTAGACAATAAAATGGTCTGTCTTATATCTTTTGACATTAAAAATGCTTTCAATTCAGTAAATTGGAATCTACTCAAAAACAAAATAGTTAATTTACCAATTCCTTCTTACCTAATTCGTATTATATTAGATTTTTTGAAAGATAGATCCGTTCTGTATGACAATTCAAAAATTTCCTACAATCAAGGTATTCCACAGGGATCATCTTGTCTGGGACCGATCCTGTAGAATATATACATAAATGATTTACTAAATCTTGAACTTGGTGATGACGTTCTCATCCAGGCTTTTGCCGACGATATTGTTTTAATGATTAAGGAGAGAGTCTCCTATCTCTTTAAAGACAAAAGTCAAGAGCCCTTGAAAGGATTTATAACTGGACCCAAGCCAACAAATTTGAAATTAATTATGAGAAAAGCAACTTTATAATTCTTTCCAAACAAAAATTTTCTCATATTCCTCAAATAAAAATTGCAAACAATAGAATCAAATATTCCAAGGAACTAAAATATCTTGGTATTGCAATCGATAGTAAATTAAATTGGACGCCACATCTAAACTATATTAAAGAAAAAAATAAAATTCAACACAAACTAGATAGATTCAGCAGAGTAACATGGGGCTTAAACCCCAAAGTTAAAAAAGAAATATACCTGGCAGTCTTAGAAAAAATTATTACTTATGGTTACCAAATTTGGTACACGAACATGGTAAGGCAAGATACCAATCTTATATAACTCCAAAGAATTGGCCTAAGAAATATTACAAAACGGTTTCGTCAGAAGCACTAAACGTCCTGGCAGGAGTACCTCCAATTGACATAAAGCTAAAATTCTTAACTCAACTATATGAGCTATACACACTTCACAGAGACTTAATAATTGATAATCTTACTATTAAATTTGAAGATATAGAAGATAATTATGTCTTTAATTCTCCTTGGGATAGTTGCTCTATTAACTGGAACCATTTTTCAAACAACTATGCAAATACCATTTTTACAGACGGTTCTAAAAATCTGGAAGGACGGGTTTTGCATTTGTTTATTACAAAAATCATAAAGAAATTTTTAATTCTCTAATTAGAATTAGTGATCATGCCTCAATTTTTACCGCAGAGCTACTAACTATTAATAGTTCCGTGGACTTTGTCATAACAAATGAATTAAAAGATACAATAATTGTTTCTGACTCAAAATCAGTATTAGAGGCATTAAAAAATCCAGAAAATGTAGACAAAAATATTCAGGTTCTCAAAAATAAAATAATCTCTTATAAAAACAAGATCAGATTTGAATGGATAAAGGCCCATTGTGGTTATACAGGCATTGAACTTGTTGACACTCACGCAAAGATGGCCATAGACAAACAAGAGATAGATCAAGAACAAAAATATACTCTAACTCAAGTAAAGAAAATTTTAGATAAAAAAGATCGATATGGAATGGCAAGAAAGATGGAGCCACTCCACCAAGGCCAGATTTCTATTTCAAGTTTATCCACAAATAAGCAAACAAAGGATTTGTGGAGACTTCTTCATTAACCAAGTTCTTACAACACATGGAGCGTTAGCTCCATATCAACACAGATTTTTTGGGAAATCAAACTTATGCCCCTGTGGGGAAGCAGAAGAATCAAGGTATCATCTAATTTATGAATGCAAGTTGTGGTTAAGAGAAAGAGTAAATTTTCCAACAAATTTTAAGACTTGGTCTGTTAGATCCCTAATTGCAAATAAACAATCTAAAGCAACAATAAGGGATATTATGGAAAGAAGATATTTTCTTGAAATAAATAGACCATAATACCTATCACCTGGTATTCAGTTTAATCATAGATGTTTTATTGTTTTGTTCTATCAGGAAAAGATCTCCTGTATTCTTTTTGAATATTAGTGTAAACCTTATATTTAATTTTGTTATTTACTCCAGTTGAGTAAACTCCTATACATTATGTTATTATATTTGGTTTTTACACTTTGAAATTATAAGAAGAATATCATATTTTGTATTTGCCAGTTGAGCAAAACTGGAACTTTATGAATTGTATATTTGTTAAATAGGATATTAATATGCCAATGTTACTACACTGTATAAAGAGCTTTATAAAAATGAAACTTAATTATTTTCCAATCTTAAATTTAGTAAAGGAGAATTCTTCTTCTTTTACCATGTATGTATAAATATATAATATATAGTTTGACTATAGATGTTTCATTGTTTTGTTCTATCAGGAAAAGATCTCCTGTATTCTTTGAATATTAGTGTAACCCTTATACTTATTTTGTTATTTACTCTAGTTGAGTAAAACTCCTGTACATTGTGTCTTTTATATTTGGTATTATATTCTGAAATCATAAAATGAATACTACATTTTTATTTGCCAGTTGAACAATTCGAACTTTATGAATTGTATATTTGTTAAATAAGACATTAATATACCAAGGTTATTACATTGCATAAAGTGCTGTTGTAAAACTCAATTATTTTCTAACTATGAAATTAAGTAAAGGAGAAATCTTCTTCTTTTACGATATATATACTAACTAATTTATAACTAACACTAAAAAAAAAAAAAAAAAAAATACAAAAAAAAAGGTGGGTCTGTTGGGACGTCAGATCTTCCAGTCATTCTCTTCCGCTGGTTTCTATGGTTTCTTTAGACAAATTTTTCCTCATAGTTTGAGGCCTTGAGTTGATTAGCTAATCCAGAGATTTTACTCTTTTATTTTGTTCCTTAGCTTGTACAGTTCGGGATTGCTATCGCAGTCTCGGCCTGAAGAACCGGATGCCTAGGCAGGTCGGTAGGAATTTACTAGACTTAACATACACATATATTGATGTTTACATGTATATTTGTGTACATTTGTATATTTGCATGTATATGCACACACACATATGCATGTAACATAGACACATAAACAAGTAAATATGTGCATACTTATGTTCATGCATACATATAAGAAGATGCACACATTTATATGCATGTTCACTGTTGCTGATGTGTAAAAGTAGCACAAATGAAGGTTTACAACATTCAATATTTTTATTTAAATCACCCATCTTGGGTAAAATTAGATTCAAATTCTAAATTTTACAGAAAAAATCATTTATTGTGCACTTGTACAGTCATTTCCAGAAATTCAGCTCGCATGATTCATACAAACTGCTTTTATACCTTTCATTATTTGCATAATCCACACAAGCTGATGGTTACAATAAAAAACACATTCATTTATCCTGAATGACACTTTTTTGGGGGGTTCGAAGTCTGAACTAATATCCAAACAAACTAACAATTGGCCCCATTAGTCGTCGTACTAACACAAAAGGAACGTTAATTTTGCTGGAAAAATTGTCCTCAATGCATATTGAAAATACTTTATTAGTAAACGTTTTGTTAAGCTATCGGCTAAATTGTTTTTTTGAATTTATATGAACAATTTCAATTAAATTATTATTAACCAAATTTCGAATGAATTTATGTCAATATGCTTGGTTTTAAAATTTTCTGTTACATTTTTAGTGATAGTAATAACAGCTTGGTTATCATAGTAAATATAATGGAGGAATCAAATTTAATTTATTTATGATTCTTTATCACCAGATGGATTCTTATGTACATATTTTATTCACTTACACTCATAGAAAAGGACATTAAAAATCGCAGTATATATATTTTTCAGTGTCCTATTTAAACAATTTATTTTGTTAAAACTATGTGTGCTGTTTGATGTGTAAAAAGATGAATCAAATTCAATATGCAGTGTATTTATTTTTAATGTGCAGGTGCTAACTGTGACTAATTATTTGCTTAATTTAATATTTTAGATTTAGAGCTTAACTGTCCATGATATTTAGAGTAATATTTTCAAACAAATAAAATTAAAAATAATTAATAAATATAAAGTATAAATTGTGTTTGGAATTATTTTTTTTTTTTGTCTATTGGGGTTATTAGATCTATTTACGTTGATTGTTTATTACTAGTGAAATAAGAACAAACAATATCTCAAATTGATCTTCATAAATATAAAATTTTAATAAAATTATTTAGTTTAATGGTTAAGTTAATTATTAAGTAAGTTATTTATTCTGGTAAAAATTAAAACTCTTTTATGCTATCAATTCAAAATCATGTTCTTCTTATTACCTAAAATAATTTAGCTGATAAAAGTGTTATTGGCTTTTGATTAAAATAAGGCTCGATAAAAAGGAATATCTACATTTTTTTTCAATTTTGTGTTCATTGATTCATTTAGTCTTCCTTTTTAAAGAATGAGTAGCCAAGAAAAATGTTTTTTTATTGAAAATTTAACCATACTTATTTAATTACTTTTTATAAAAGTTTTGGGGTAAAATTTATTACAACACTGTTTTAAATTGATCATAAATTTTCAAATAATTAATGTTAATCATAACGATCTTTTTTTATTATTATTTATCATGTTCACTTTCTTGTCTTTTAACAAGTTTCAATTTCTTTTAACAATTGTTTTTTTAACAATTTACACTACTTTGCATTGTAAATTCATAATTTCTTTTTAGTATTGATGCACTAATTGAATTATGTTTCAATCTTTTTCTCCATTTTCTTTAACTATCTTAGAATTTCAGAACATGAATTAAGTTTGACTCCTGAATTAAATCTTCCTTCTCTTACAGAAAAAAAGGTAATCGCAATATTTTCTCTTATTTGATTTTCCTGTATTTTAAATTTAAAGAATTTTGAAGTGTGCAATACATTTTGTTGCAGAATTAAAGAGACTACAAAGGAGATATCTGTGGAAGAATCTGAAGAATCTATGTCAGGTAATTTTAAATAGATCAATTATATGCAAACTTACTATTAAATATTTTTTTTTTTTTTTTTTTGAGTCAGATTTTTTTTTCCTGAAACAATCTCTAGAAGAAATTTGTGAATGAAAAAAATTTTTACCCATCTGATTTTCTATAGATGAGTATCGGTTTTCGGTATTGTATTGGGTAAAAAAAAAAGTCTAAATATTGATGTACTTTATTGAAGGAGTGTTTCTTTATTGCTATGAAACTTTTTAAATAAATCTAGGTTGCTCAAAACCTGGAGATTTTTATTTCATTGATTTGTTGCAGACATGGCAATTGTTCCGGATTGAAAGTTAATGTTAATGCCATGTACTCCAGAATCCTTTTTAAAATCTACCTTCGATCTAGACCGAAACGTACCATCGCTTATCATCTCTTCAATAGTGTCAACATACTTCTCATAAACAAGCGGTTTGATCCTCTTCTTATCAATTATTGAACTAGATGCGAAATAGAAAACTAACACCGTTCTTCGTGAAATGTTTGTTTGCCCATCTCCCAAAATCTCCTCAAAAGAACCCCTTGCTGAAGCGCTGAGAGTTGTAAACGTTAAGTGTGGCAAAAAATGTAGCCCTAATGATCCCTTTAGTATCTTTTGAAGTGACATACATGATGCTCTGATTCGCTCAGAATGATTTCACAGGCCATCATTTGGCTCGTGAAATTTTTTTATTCATATGTAGTATATTGTATACAATCAACTTAAATTACCCTAGTATAATTCGAAACCTCCTTTTCTAGCATTGTTCTCCGGAGTGTGATTTAAAATGTGGATACACACTACATTACCGTGATCGTAACATTATTCTCGCCAATTGAATGGAATATTTACTGATCGTCATGCCTAAACGAGAACTCTCTACAAGCAATAGAGGCATATAGCATATTAATTTTTAATTTAATTTATATCGCTTTTATCGTTTAACCTAGAGAAACATTAAATATTGTTTGAGGCAGCTTTGCCAAATCATAAATATTCTGCTGCCGGGTCATGTGAATACAGGGAATAACAAAATTATTATTGACAAGAAAATTTTTAACCATTAGAAATTGATGTGCATGGTCATTGCCAAGTAATGAATTCCAGCTATTTGTTGTTATCATAAAGAAAACACCCTGAAAATTTAACATTTCATAAATTGCAAAGAACTTCGAAATAGTTCACAGTTTGGACATCTTGATTGAATTTATAATAACTTATTTGTAATTAAAAAAAAAAAAAAAAAACTCCAACTCCCATTCAGCTAGCTGACGTTTGGGAAGATCGTAAAGAAAATGTCTAGTTGCCATAATTTTTTTTTAATTGTATTGTTTTAATTTGTACCTACCATATCATTGAGTTCGCTAGCTATCCAAACCTGGACTACTTTTTATTCAGGGGACATCATTTTCGGAATTGTGTAAACAAACATGTTGCATATTCAAAGAATCGTGAAACACGCCGTGAATTCTTCCACATGAGGAACTGACTCCAGGTGCATCCAGGTTTATTGGTTGTTAAACTGCTGCATGCTAAGATAATTTGTTGAATTTCCTCAATGTTTTTATCATTGGTGGAATTTGAAAATGTCGGTTTCAAATGTTGTGTGCGACCTTCACAAAAGTTCTTATACCAATCGTGCACAGTTGTATTTATTCATTACCATGTTTTCTTTGACTTACTCAATAAACAAAATTTCAAAATTGACATTGAAAGAAAAATTGCTCAAAGTTATGAACACTTCTTATTGGTCATCTCTTGATGTTGGATACCTAGGCAAGAAATTTTTATGACACGCTTTAATTATGGACACATTTTGACTAGTAGTATAATTTTTTTAGAAATACAATTGTTGTGATGCATGATTAAATAATTTTTTTCTATTCTCTTTTACTTGTCAAAAAAATCATAAATTAAAATTTTGAAGTTAGGAAATAAATATTGTTTAAAAGGAATCATTACATCATCAATTATATGTTGCAATTGAATATTTTTGATTATGCTTTAGGCATTTAATTGTAGTTTAGAAAGCTACCAACAGAACATATTTATTAAAGAATGTTAAAATCTGAAATAGAAACATTTTTTCATTTAGTTAAAAATTCAACACAAGCATGATTTATTTAGTTGACATTTGATTGTAGCTCTATACTAGCGTAGTGGCATCGTACTACTGTGTCCAAAAAGTAAGACCAGTTTTCAATTGAAATTTCCCGAGCATATGGTATTTCGATTTTTTTTTTCTTTTTTAGGTTGTGGGCACTGTCCTTGATATCTGTCTAAAATTTTACATCAAAATATTCATTAGTGCTTGAGTTACGCTTGGTTTTTGAGATGCTAAAACTGATTCCGACGATTTTTGAAATGTCTCTTCAATCGACTCAAAACGGTGTCCCCGGAGTAGTCTTTTGAGTTTAGGGAATAGCCAGAAGTAGCACAATGCTAAATCAGGTGAATACGGTGGTTGTGGAACGATATGGGTTTCATTTTTGGCGAAAAAGGCACGAAGAATCAATAAAGTGTGAGCTGGTGCGTTCTGTGTTTCCGGTACCAATCGAGATTTGACGCGTTTGAGGCCTAAAACATCTTTTAAAATGGAATTTTAAAATTCCAGCATCACCAGCAAGGTTTCTAATTGTAAATCGATGGTTTGCAAGCACCAGATCTTTAATTTTTGGACGTGAGCTTCGTTGGTTGAAGTTGGTGGTCGACCAGTGGGCTCTTGGTCTACAATGAGTTCTCTGCCTTCTTTAAACTGTTTTTACCATTGCTAAACATTTCTTTCCGATATAGGAATGCTCACCGAATGCCTTTTGCAACAATCTATACGTTCCCGCAAACAAAATTTAACGCAAGTTCTTGCTCAATTAATTCAGGCATTTCAAAAATCGCCGGAATTAGTTTTAGCATCTCACAAAACCAAGCGTAACTCAAACACTAATGAATATTTTGACTTAAAATTTCACACAGATGTCAAGGATAGTGCCAGCAACCTAAAAAGAAGAAAGAAAAAAAAAATTGAAATATCAAATGCACGGTAAATTTAAATTGAAAACAGGTCTTACTTTTTTGGGCACAGTTGTATTTGTGAATTTTGTAATTATTTTCCTTCCAATGATTTTTAAGAGATTCTAGTAATGTTTATGACTTGAAAAAAAAAAAAAAAAAGAAATATTTCATTGAATTATTTAGCATTTTCTTGTTTCTTTCTCTCCTCAGATTTTGTTGTCAATTTTTATGTTTTCAAAGAAAATATCTTATTAGTTTCATTATACTCTTTTCATGCTTCAAAACATTTGGCTCTGTATATTACTGATCAAATGAATGTACTTTTTTTCTGTAATTCATATGTTTTTTCTTATGTTTTTACTTGTATAACTTTTTACCTTTTTTTTTTTTGAGCATACATATTGATGAATATTTGATTGATACATAGTATATAAAAGTGGACTGAATTTACAATTTTTTTTTACAAGACTGATTAAAAAATGTGAATGTATTTATCAATAAAATACATTTTGAATATCGATTGTTTATTTTTAGTTTATAATGTAAATGGGGCTTGTTCAAGCCACATGTAGACCCGAGTTGTGGTGAATGCAGTATAATGGAAAATAATATATTTTCTTAAAGCCATTTTGAAATTTTAATTATATAAAAATGATGTTTTAAGTTTATTTAATTACCAATTTAATTTTCCTGTTCTTATTTATATATTCATTTATAATTTTGAGATAATTTCTTGGTATACTCACTGATTTGGTAAAAGAACTACACAAAAATGAATAAAAAATTACTTGATCCAATATTTTTGCTTGTTTGTGTTGGTTATAATGTAGATTCTTTATTAGTTTTTTGCTTAATAATGAATGTCAAATTATATTTAGTACATGGTCTGGATTTTTTTTTTTCTCCTCTCTCAATTTGTGGTCAAAGGAAGCTAAAAGGTTTTGCATCTAGGATGTTAGTGTTATAACCTAGGATTTTGAAATTTTTATTGTTCTTGATGAACAGAATGAAAATTATGTGTAAATTAAAATATAGTTTCTTGAAGGTACACAAAATAATCAACAGCTTTACTTGTTTCCCTTTTTATTGTCATGTTTTTCTTCTATTCTTTTTATGATGGTAAAAAACGTCTCTTCACTGTCTTAATATTACACCTATAACAAATTCTATGACACATACAAAAAATCCGGCAACATGTTAATATGGAGATTATAATTTCATCGTATGAATATGCTCAACTGGTTAATTAATTCTATTACAATTCATTTATTGTTTGGTTATGTATAGAAATGTCTTTTAGATTTTAAAGCTATCTTTTTTTTATCTCGAACAGATATGATTGGTTTAAATTTTTTCATCAGCACACAATTTGATATTCTGACAAATTGTAAAACTTTATTTTGTTCTTATATGTAAGCAATTACTAATCACAAAATTTAAATATAAGAGTTGAAATACAAAAATTCTGAAGTACGAAAACTGAGAGGGCAAGCCCAGGTACATTCATTATACATAATTAGTTTGAATAAAGATTGTCAACATCATATGGTATAGAAACTAATAATAAGATTGAAATGTTTTAAAAGACCAATGTAACATATTTTCTTAATCATTTATTAAATAGGAAACCAATAATTAATTATATTTTATAAGATCATTATAAAAAGAATTATTAGTTTATTTAGTCATTTATTTCTCAGTTCTCCATATTTTTTAAGCATAATGAGTAATATAGATTGTTTGTCATCTCTTCAGTTGACAATTATATTTATTTTACTTCCTCTTAATGCAAAAAAAAAAAAAAAAAAAAAAAAAACCTTGAGTCTTGAATGAATCTTACATTCTATATATGAAGTTTATTTATTAAAATTATTTAAAATTTAAAGTATTGATACTTTATTTTTGCTATCTTTTGTTTGACAAAATTTGAAGTGATCCTACTAGAAATCTGCCATGAATATTATTTTGTAAAAGTACAATTTTAAGCATCTGATTTTTATCCAATCCTTTTAAACTAATTAATCAAGAATTTCTGTTTTTGGCAGAATGGTATATTAGTAATTTTTTTTTTTTTTTTTATGGAAATAATGCTTCCCAATATTTTATTATTTGAAAAATTATGTTATTGTACAATTCTTTAGTTTCACATAATTAGTTAAATTAATTCTTTAAATTTGAAGTTATTTTAGTTGTTACAAAAGTGCATTTTACCTTTTATTATTGTTGTTACATCAAACAAATTAGCTTGATGAAATGGGGAAATTACCAATTAAATGTAACTATAGACCTTTTAAAATATTTTTTATGTAAATAATAAATGTTAAATTTTATAAAAGTTATTGAGAATTTACAGAAGTAATAAGAGTTATATTTTAAATTATTTGTGAATTATTTTAAGTTCATTTCTTGAATATTAAAATATATCTGAAAATTAACTTTGTATTATTATTTCACTGATTTATTGTAAATAAACATAATTTAGTAAAAATTTTTTTTAATTAGTAAGCTTAAAAGGTTGTTTAATAGAAGTAGTTGATATTTTTTACCTAAAATTATTACAGCATATTATCAAATGTTTATGAAAATCTTCTTTGCCTTATTAAATTTCCACTAGTCGTATTTTATTCTTCTTAAACTTTCAGAGTTAATTCATAACTAAAATGTAAAAATGAATTTTTTTTGTATTGTTGCAGCTTCTGAGATAGAAGGAAACATAGGATGACTTTTGTGTATGTGAATAAAAAGAAAAGGAGTTAGAAAATTTATACTCATTAATTTTTTGGATTTCAGATTCTTCTATTCTAGAATTTAAGTTGGAAATACCAGAAAGGAAATTAATTGAGATTAAAACAGCTAAGAAAAGTCTTCCTGTGTATCTTGAAAAAAGCAATAAGAAAATTGCAGTTGATAAAAAGACAAAGGCAAGAATATTGTTTGATATTAAATTTAATAAAACAAAGTCTTTATTTTTCTTAAATATTTTTGAAAAACTAAATTTTCAAACTAAGTTTAGTTACAAAATGTATACATTATATGCATTTTGCTATACTTCAATCATTTAATAAGGAGCAAATAATGTACATAAGCAAGTGATTATAAAATTTGAAAGTGATACATACTTTCGAAAAATTAACTTATTAAGCATTAATTGTTTTGGAATAAACCAAAAAGTTTCCTAGAGTAATATAAATTTTATTAATTAATAACAGTTTTATAATTTTGTTACTAAAGATGCTGCTGATTTCAAGCCTAAGATGTCTTTTTTTTTTTTTCCCTAAGAAGCTTAGAACTAGATTCTTCTTTTCCAATAATTTTGCATACAATTTTTTTTTTTTTTATTATTCTTTCATTCTGTATTTTTTAATAAATATGATTAGCAACATCATTTAAGTATAAATTAATGGTTTTTTTTTCTTTTAAAGTTTCAGGTTAATTTTAAATTAAAATAAAAGGAATAGGCTGTTTTTTATGTTTTAATGATTTTAATATTTTTCTTTGATTTTGTATTATGCATCTATTTAATTTGGATTTCTCAGTATAGATATAAGGCATTTGGCTATTATGTTTACAGCTATCCATTCTAATCTGATTCAATTTAGACATTGTTATTCACATTCATTATTATTTTTGACATTATTTATTAGTTCAATAAAAAAAAATTAGTGTATTAAAATACAAATAAATAAATTAACAATTATATATATATATTACAATAAAATATAAATAATAAATTGTTCAATTTTCATTTTATTTTATAGTCTTTTAATTTATTCCCAAGCCCAATGCCATCAGCTTCAAAACTTGGTGATGTTGCTCGAAGATTAGATTTTGAAGATGATTAATTATATATGTATTATTTTTGTATTTGTACAAATTGTTTTTTGTTTTTTTCCACTTGGCAAATCTAATAAAGTTGTTTTCTATTATTTTTGCAGCATAAGTTTTAAATATAATGTGCAAAAAAATATTTATTTAGTTTTATTAAGAGAAATTATTTCTCATACTATTGCTGTATAATTAATTAATTTATTTATATTTTTTACATGATAATAAAAAATTTTAAATGAACATTTTAACCTTTTTGCTAATTTAATATTTGCATCTTTTATGAGAATCTATTTGTTATGAATGAAAGGATTTAATCTGTGTATCATATAATCTTATATTTGAAAACAGTTCTGCTTAGGTCAGCTGTTCAGATTTATTTAATTTTTTTCAGGAATGCTCTATTTCCTCCAGAAAAGCTTAGTAATACTAATTTTCGTACTAAGCTTTTTATGTTGGGGTATTTATAGATTATGTAATTAATGTTTGGTTTAAAAAGTGCAGTAAAATTTTTTTCTGAGTGTGTTGTTTTTAAATATTATAATTTTTTTTCTTCCCTGTAACAAAGGAGTATGTAGGGACATCTTAGGTCTGATAAAAATTAATATAAAGACATTCACACAAATTTAGAATTGACTGTTGTATATAATGTAAGGATTATTGCATGCAACAGAAATAAGAAGGCTATGCATATAACTTCCTTCCATTTGAACGAAAATAAAATGTTCAGTGCATGCGTGTTATTTAGCAGTACATACCAGCAATTTGCACATGGTTTAAAATATAAATATAAGTAAGGTTTATGTAATTTTTTTTTTTTGTTTATTTGAGATCCTTTTTATTTCTAAACAGGTTTTGTTTTAAAAAATCTATTGACGAATGTAGATAATATGTAATGATTATATCGTAAAAGCAATAATATATGTTTATTATAAAATTTAATTAATAAATAAAACTTTTGACATAAACAATTATTATTATTTTACAGTATATGCAAAAATATTTTGAATTAAAATAAATGTTTAGATTTTACAAAGTGTACAAAATCCTTGGCAATTAATTTTTAAAACAAGAAGTTTCAATTTGATTAATATTTTATTTTTAAGCTTTAAAAGTTTGACTGTTTATTCTACTGAAAGTAAAAAGTAAATTAATATTTGCAAATTTATGAAATGTTAGTGATAGACTAAAATTAAACCCTTGAATTGTAAAACAATTTCAAAAATTTTTTATCAATAGATTGTTATTTAAAGGTAGTAATAAATTGCATTTGCACCTTTTAATCAAAAGAATTCCTGTTTAACTTGGAAAAACAATAATTAAAAAAAAAAAATTACAGTTAAATGGGTATGAATACCTGCCAGAGATGAGTTCAATTTTTTTTTTTCTTATAGAGCATAAAAGTAAACTAATAACAAATCAGTAACTAATAAATTTTAATGAAACTAATACCATAGGGCCACTTTAAAGCCCTTCAATTTTGTACCTAATTTCATATGTATGTCTGCAAAGAAAAAAAGTTTACTTTCTGAAAAAAAAAAGACAAATTTAATTCAATTAAATTTTTCATTTTATTAAGATAATGCAGCAGTTGAAAGTGTAGTTATTATTTAAATGAAGCAATTTTATTTGCTAGTGTAAGAATAAAATTTTAATACATCATTGCTTATACAAAAATGAAAAGAAAAATATTAACTTTCCATAAATTTACAACAATTGCAAATTTTATCGATTTGCATTAAGATGTTGAATTACTTAAAATATATATATATATATATATATATTACTGAAAATAAATCTTGTGTATTGATCTAATGCACACAATGACAAATTGTTGATTTGTTACAATTTATTTTTCTCAATAAATGTTTAATTTTATTATTTTGTTGTCGATAGTAAGTATTCAATAACAAGTGTCTGTTCTTTTATTCTATAATTAACTATCAAAGTTATGATATTCGGAGAATTTAATATTGTTATCCTATTTGGGATCCAAATTAGAGAATTTAATAATTATAATATTATTATAAATATGGATTTAAATAAATGAAAATATTTATTTTTAGCTTAAGAACTTCTACTTTTTATTTTATGAATTACTAAACGTATTCAGCCTTTATTTTTTATTTGTGCACTCTCTGCCATAAAAATTAACACAACAAATAAGAATTGTCAGAAATAAATTTTACATGTGTTTGTAACATTGATATAAATATGTGAATACAAAATGAAAACAAGCAGACCATTTATGAGAAAGAAATACTTCGTTGCTCCGCACCTAACCTAAATGCATGATGCAATCAGGCATTGAGGTATGCAGACTTCTTATGATGTTGTGCAATATCTCATTCCAGAATTGCTGCAATTATGCCTTTATTTAGTCCAAACTCCTACGCTCCCAACTTGTTGACTTGGGTCACCCCACACAATTTTTCAATCTGGGAATAAAATTAAATGTAATATGTAACTGAGCATTATCCTGTTAGAAAATGCCTTCTGGTATGCTCTGTCATAAAAGATGTCATCCTTCAGCCTCGCATGTCATGATCCTTGGATTCTGGAAGTAATGAGTGCGATATGCAATGATACCTCAAGTCATCACACCAGGTGTGGGTATTTTGTGTCGCTCCAAACAGTAGATAGGATTCACCATAGGATTCAAACGTGTATACAGTTAGTATTAGAACCCAAGTTGAATCGTGGTTCGTCGCTGAAGATAATCCGTCTCCACTCAATGTTGTACAAAGCCGTCTAGCGACGTACCGCTTTAAACAAAGGCGAAAGTGAATGATTGTCAGAAGGAGTACGTAATGGGCACTGCGATAGCAAGTGTCAGCTTGATATGCCTCGAAATGGTATTGACAGACACAGGATCCTATAGCGATCTTGCTGCCCATGTGCATATGTCAAATAATTATGCGGTCGTTTGTGTTAACTCACTCTGATTCACTTATCCCAATACTTCCTAACAGTACTGTGAGAACATCGAGATAACGGGCAACTCTTCACTCATTAACTATCATCCCAGTAATTCGTTCTCTCATCAACTGCGACAGCTACTGATATTTGCTTCGGCATATATAAAGGGCATCTCTCTAGATAAATTGTCATTTTTTGCAGTAGATTAATTGTATACAGAGTACCCCATTGCTACTATTTATGGGCTAGTATGAACTCACAACAACGCCATTTACTGGCCTTGCATAGCGCTCAATGTATCTGCAACATTGCGTGTTATGTAAAGCTAGTAGATACATTTAATCATTTGCATATATGCTTGAAACAAACCTTAATGTCGAATTTTGCAGTAATCTGATAACTTAGTGCGCTAATTTTTTTTGGCAAAAGGGTATTTAATTAAAATTATAAAAACTATTTATTTTTACTAAGATACAACGATATTTTTACGTTGAAAATTGTACTTGCAATGCTATATAAAACATTGTTATTAAAAATAATAATATAAGAAACTCGACAATTTGTAGTGCTGAGCTACAGAATATCGAGATATTAGTTAATAAAAAATATTTCAAACTCATATACAATTTAATACCATGGAAAAAAGCGCCCAACTTGACTTTTACAATTAAATTACAATAAGAATAAAGATTTATAAATTAAAAAATATATATAGATATATCTAGTGCTTTGTTAAGGAAATTGTTTTACAATGTGCATAATTATCAGAATTATTTTCATAACAATTTTGAACATTATTCAAGTTTCTTGTCAATTTTTTGCTTCGGTTTGAAAAATATAAAATTTTGAAATATATTTTAACATTGTTAATGTATTTAAAATTGAATAATCAAATAGAGCAAAACAGGCTTACAATCAATAAGAATAAATCGTGCTTATGTGCTAATAATGCAAATATAATATGTAAACAATTTGAATGCTTATGAACACAAATGAAGCAAATAAATTATTAAACAATTTTAAGATGTATTTCAAATATGATGTAAAATCAATACTTAATTAAATAAATCTAAAATAATTAAACATGTTTTTATTATTTCAAACTACAAAGCTTTTCCTATGTTGATTAAGGTAAAGTATAAACTGGCGGATAGTTGCTGCTTCTTTTTATTAATATAGGACTTGGAAGTTGACGAAGAGCAGATGCATATCTGGGATGAAAAACAGCACTTCTGTTGTGAAAAAAAAAAAAAAAATATGACGAATTCATATTCGTATACAAGATTAATACCAGTTTAATATAGTGATTGATAGCATTTTGAAGTTTTAAATTTTAGATTTAAAATATCTTAAAAGAAAATAGATCTAAATTTTTAAAATCATACAGAGAGCTATTTTTTCCATTATTAATACACCCCAATAAGAGTATATTATTGTGTCCAAGAAGTAAGACCAATTTAAAATTCCGGAGCTTATGGAAATTCAATTTTCTTTTCTTTTCTAGGTTGCTGGCACTGTCCTTGACATCTGTGTGAAATTTGACGTCAAAATATTCATAAGTGTTTGAGTTACGTTTGGCTTTGTGAGATGCTAAAACTGATTCCGGCGGTTTTTGAAATGTCTGAATTAATTGAGCAAAGAACTTGTATTAAATTTTGTTTGCGGAAACGTATAGAATGTTGCAGAAGGCATTCGGAGAGCATTCCTATATCGGAAAGAAATGTTTAGAAGTGGTATAAACAGTTCAAAGAAGGCAGAGAACTCGTTGAAGATGAAGAGCCCTCTGGTTGACCATCAACCTAAACCGACGAAGCTCACGTCCAAAAGATTAAAGATTTGGTGCTTGCAAATCGTCGATTTACAATTAGAGACCTTGCTGGTGATGCTTGAATTTCAAAATTCCATTTTAAAAGATGTTTTGGGCCTCAAACGCGCCAAATCTTGATTGGTACCGAAAACACTAAATGCGCCACCTCACACTGCATTGATTCTTCGTGACTTTTTCGTCAAAAATGAAACCCATATCGTTCCACAACTACCGTATTCACATCGTGCGACTTCTGGCTATTCCCTAAACTCAAAAGGCCACTCCGGGGACACCGTTTTGAGTCGATTGATGATATTCAACTTGAATCGCCGCGCCCCTTTGAAGGCCATCCCTGCCGATGACTTTTTAGCATGCATTGAGGATCGGAAAAATAGTTGCTATAAGTGCGTTGTGTCCGGAGGGAATTACTTTGAAGGCAATGAAATAAATTTGGAAGAATAAATAAAGAGTTTTTGAGAAAAAAATGATTGATCTTACTTTTTGGGTACAGTAGTACTCTCTGCGGTAGGAGTATTTCAGATTAGTCTGTATCTAAACTGACACCTAACGATACAGGACATAGGGCCTTTTACTACTGTATATATCAGTTAGTTGGAGGTTTGTTGGATAAGGTTTGCGGTTAACAACGATCGAAAGTAAAATCGGCAATATGCTATTGTTTCAGACAAGTTAGTCAGACTCAGAATATTGTTTGAATGTATTTTCTAATTAATTACTGTTGTTTATCTATAAATTGTAAAACCGTTAATAAGTATCCAATATGAACGCAGTCATTAACTTTTATATTTTGATTTGTAGAACATAAATTATTTGGTTTCTGTAATTAGCGAATATATTAGAACTTTCCTATTAAGATATTCGCCTATTAAATTCTGTGTAACCTTTGATAATTTCTATTGTCTCTTTTCAAGATCTAACATTACTTTCAACGAGTTTTTGAATTTGAATTTGAAATAATAGTTTTGTGGGAAGGTCAGCATACAAGTTAGTTGTTCCACATAAAATTCCATATCATGCCAACGTAAAAGAAGGCGAGTTTCTACAGTTGATCTTGTATAGTACAGGGTTTTCGAACAATAGAGAGTTTTTGCATACCGTACTTTAAAAATACGGTATTTTTTTCTCCCTAGCTCGCATGCTCATAGGAAATATTATTACAGATACGCATGCGCAATTTCCTGTGAGCATACGCGCTAGGGAGAAAAAAAACCGTATTTTTAAAGTACAATGGTATGCAAAAACTCTCTAATATCGCATACACTGTGCAGGGTGAAAATCCTTTATCCGAGTTCATACAATTACTTCAGGAACCATGCAACTGTTTCCAAAAAGTAAAACCAATTTTCAATTTAAAATTCCCAGGGATTAAGGAATTTCAATATTTTTTTTTTTTTTTTTGTTTAGGATGCTGGTACTGTCCTTGACATCTGTGTGAAATTTGACGGCAAAATATTCATTAATGTTTGAGTTACGCTTGGCTTTGTGAGACGCTAAAACTGATTCTGTGCAATTTTTGAAATGTATCTCTACAATGCATAGTTTTGGGGAAAAGTACGAAAGAGAAAACACGACGTCACATACGGTGTACGGAAAATAAGCTTTATTGGAATTGCGTAAAAGTATGAAAAACAAAAAGATTTAAGGAAATTAAAATAAAAATATTAATTGCATTCCAAGGCTTTCTGGAGCAATTTAATGAATGATCAATAAATAATAGAGTACTGTAATGATATTAAATAGTAGCCATTGTTCTCACGTTAGTCTTAGATTACAGATTAATCTTTTATTGAAAGTGTTACGTCTGAAGCTTGTTACGTCACAGGAGTATAGAGGTGTTTTAACTGCTGTAACAGGATAGTTCTTAGCGGTCGAACTCTTTGTTTTTGGAGTTCATCTGAGATTTATTGTCAAAACCAGGGATGGGAAGTCTGCAAACAATTTCCGACCCTCTACTCTTTCTTCATTTTATGTATTTTGTTCGGGGGCCTGAATGGCCGAGTGGCTGCCGCTCGGTACCACAGGTTTCGGGTTCGAGTCCCGGCGGTGCTATAGATGTTTGCAGTGTTTCGAATCCCCCTTTAAACCGTAGGTCCCGGTCTAACAGGATCGTAGAATGTTGCCAGCATTGTTACTCCGCGTCCGTGGCTTATCTTCAAGTTACACGCGCCCCCTGGGTAATGCAAAGTCAATAACATCTGTGCAGCGCTTGCTTTAAGGCATCCAAGACTAAGCGTTTGCCAGCTGCATTAGAAAAAAATGTATTTTGTTCTTTACTAATGGATTAAGAAGAATTTGTGAAAAACTGAAAACGACTTTTATTGAACTTGATGGAGGATTTAGACCAGGGTGGCCAACCCAAATGACCTTGCAGGGTCACTTTGGAAATGCATCATAACTCCATGACGCATATAAAAATATATATCCCCATATTAAATTTAGATCCACTATAGACATTTTGGAGTGAAAATTGAAACATTCTGAGTTATTATTATTGTGTTTACTATTATTCTTTATATGTAAACATAGATAACATAATAATAATGATACTGAACGGCACATTGTAAAAAATATATAACACTAAAAATGAAATGTAAAAAATATATAAATGTAAACGAAATTAAAAAATTAAATCATTAAAAAATATGTTTTACTAGTGTGATATTTCTTTTTCAACTCTTTCACTTATTTATGCAAAAAAGCGATCTCAATTTGGGTATTTGCTCATCGTAATGGGTGTTGCAGGTTAGGGTCCGTTATGTTTGAGCGTGTTTTTGTGTTTGGTCAATTTCATTTTAGAAAAAAAAAAAAAAGGTTCGAAGGTGTAAGTTGAATCAAAGGCGTTAACAACTCAACTAAGAGTCTGGTTTGCTCTGCTATCAACAATCAACAGTGCGTATCTAGGGGATGGTCACTTAAAGTGAAACATAGAACATGTTATATTAGATGTTCCAAGATGCGCGCGCATCATGTGTTCGCAGGATATAATTTAATTATTCTGCGAACTCATAACTGTAAACTTATAAATAAAACAGGCAATATCTGTCATATATTCACAAGAATATTATTTTAAAAATCAAAGTTAATTTTTCTCATTATTTCGATGGTTCATTTTTAAATATATGGACGCACACATAATGCATTTTTTAATACATTGCTTTTCCCTATTCTAGCCATAATAAAATAAATATATTTTGTAAAAATGGAATAAATCTCACGGGATGGAAAAATATTTAAGGCGGGCCGCGGGTTGGCCACCCCTGGCCTAGTTGTTGTGATATCAGTGAAATTTCATTATTTAGATGTGAGGTTTTGTATTCTAGGTGGCATTACTTTTTCCTACTTAATAATTTGGAAAAAAAAACAAACCCAGCAACATTTTTTAAAAATTGCTAAATGAATATACTCAATGCTTTTGGCGCTTGAAAAATTTCGTCCTCCCCCCTATGTGACATAGTGGCCTGGCGGCCAAGTGGCTAGCGCTCTGGCTTCTGGTATCCCCAGGCTTCAGGTTCTAATCCTGGCGGTGGCATGGATGTTTGTGAGTAGTTCGGAATCCCCTTTAAACTGTGGGTCCCGGTCTATTTAGCCCTCTTGTGCACAAGATGACCGTAGAGCGACGAACCAAACCTTTGTGACAAAAAGCTAGCTCTCATTAATGTGTATAAGATTTCCTCGAATTAGGAAACCATTTCATAAAAAATACGAATAACAAAATAATATACTGAAACCTACTCATGCTTTACTTTTCCTTTATTCTCGTCATGCCTTGTTCTGGAATGGTATTTGTGAGACCGAACTGCTGCCCATTGCAGTCCAATTTGATGATTCTTTTTGCTGGCTTTGGGTCTCATTTGGCATACATTTATTTCGGATTATGAAGAAAAGGCTCTTGAATAACTCGAAAATTTCCAGAATTGTCAATAAAGACACACACCGATGTAGAGTCCTAAGCATCCTCTAGATCAGCAAACAACTGAGAAGTCTGAAAAGACAAATAATTAAAAAGAATAACTTAGTAAATTTGTATTCTGATAAGGTGGAATTATAATGAGGAATTATGAATCTATGTTGTTATACAAAAAATATTTAGAATAACTACACAGATTTTAATTGTAATGTTCACAAGGTATTAAATTTATGAATATTTTTCAAAATTTTTAAGACTCAAAAATTATTGAAGAACTTGGTTTACCAAATTAAAAGGAAATGATATTAAGATTACTATATCTATAATTATCGGATATATTACATGATATTAAGATTACCATAATCTGTTTTGGATTATTTCTAAGTGAAGTGCACAACAGTTTTATATGATGGATTATTCTAAATTTTCATAGTGAGATTGGGCATTTTTGAAAAGTCTTAATAGATATTTTATCAAAGGTTTTCTGAAAAGCATTGGCTATTTTTCAAAAAATATAAAGAGGCTTACCGAATATGCTGGAACGTCTTTCACTGAGAGATAATTCATTTCTTGGATAAATACATGGACTCTCAGAAAATTAGATCTAAAAATAAAAATATTTTCCATAACCACCTTATCTTTTTTCACTTAACTCATTACTATTATCCAATTATTCCTTTTTATTAACATAGTTTTTACAAATAATTTTAGACTGATCTATTGATTACTCTTAATTCTGGCCACAAAACTTTTCTAAATTACTGATATTACGAACAGAAAAATCAGGTACTCAGTGAAAGGTAAATGTTCATCTTTACCATTAAACGATGGTCTATCAAGAATTTTGTTTTGGTATGGCAGTACCTAACATTTTCTTTTAGTATTGCTTCTAACTTAATCTCGGTGGATAACTTTTGTAGTTACTTTTGCATTGGTACCACAGGTATCGGGTTCGAATCCCGGCGGTGCCATGGATGTTTGTAGTGGTTCGGAATCCCACTTTAGGCCGTAGGTCCCGGTCTCATATGACCACAGAGCCCAATTAGACTTCTTCTCACCCACATCATTCCCAAACTGTAAAGGGGCAACTCAGCTCTATTCACAGTGATGTGGTGTAGTAGTAGTGGTTACTTTTTGCATTAACTTTGGTATTAATTTTTGTATTTACTATCAAGCATTTTGTTATGGTATGGCAGCATCTAACATTTTCTTTTAGTATTGCTTCTAATTTAATCTCGGTGGTTAACTTTTGTATTTAACGTGTGTTCTAATTAAATAGCACAATCCTTTTTCATAGCTTAAAGATGTCTTTGCTTTAAAAGACTCATAGAGTCTTCGTATTTATTTAAATGGAGATTTAATAACTTTCATCCAATGGATTCATCAATAATGGGTGAAAATTTTCAGCTAGAAAATTCATGATAAAAAGAATAATGCAGAATCTTTTCCCTTACAATTCATTCACCATGAGATGATTCTTTAAATTCATAGAATAAGGTTTTCACGACAAATTTCGCAGCTTAGAAATGGCTTTGAAAATTAAGTAATTTTAGCTTTCTTAGTAAACTTTAATTACAAATTGAGATCTCACAGAATGATATATATATATATGTATAAAACATTTTTGCATAAATTTATAAACATTTTAAGATAAAAAAAATCATTTTTTTTTTTTCTGATTTTGGCATTACAGAAAAAGGATACAAAAATATTTAAATATGTTTTTTTTTTCTTCCCCCCTTCCTTCCCTTGTTTTGTGATTTTTTTTGGGTTAACTTAAATTAGAGATGTCTTTTATAGTCATCGTATTGTTACCATTAAGAAATTACAAATTCTTTTATAATAATAATAATAATAACATGTAAATATAAGTATAAACTGTACTTAAATGCATAGATATTGATCGAATAAAAACTTTTAGTTTTCATTTTGAACAAAAGATGGCGCAACAAATTTCTCTGAAAAATCTTTGTTTCCTGAAAAATAATCCTATCAGAATATTTAAAACAATCCTTATACAATCTCCATCTTTTCTCTGTTTGGTTAAGAGAATATAAAGATTGCAGATGGTTACAGCTCTTTTCTTTGGCTTAGCGAAAAATCACAAGAATAAAAATCGATCCGGTCTCTTTCGAAGTAAATAAAACGAGCAATTTATTTTACGGCTAACTTGCCACAAATTGGAAACAGAATTGATAAAATAACTGCGTTCATATTTTGGATTCAATGCCTTTTCTTTATTTATAACTTTTGCTTGCTTATTTCATTTCAAAGTACTTTTCTTTCCTTTTTTTTCCCCCCATTTCGGATATTACATTTTTTATAAGCTTGAATGATTTTATATGATATATTTCATAAATTTATAAAGAAGAAATATCTTGTGAAAGGATATTTCTTTCTCTCTTAGCCTATATATATATATGGAGAGAGAGAGATTGATAAATATAGATATGTCCTTGAAAAATATCAGTATGTTGCCACTAGTTTATTAAACTTCTAAAATTACATTTCAATAATATGAAGAATATATTATATAAAAAAACACGAAATATAAAGAACCTAAGTTTTCTTATTATCAAAAGATTATTAAGTTATATTTCCCTGACAATATTCAGTCACTTGATTCAGTTCATATTCAGTTGTTTTTCCAAATGTTAGGCATTTTGTCATTGAGATCATTTGTCATTAAAACGCGGAAATTCTTAACAGGTTCAGCGTTATCTAAGGTACATCACAGAGGCTTGCAACACTACACTCATATTGTGCCACATCGATTTAGAAGGAATATTCCAATGACAGCATCGGAAGGTTGGCAATTTACTCCCCTACCACTTCACGCCCAATGAAGTGATTCTACAACCTACGGATTTATTATGCCCACCTCGACCTATTGTGTCATACAACCTACGGATTTATTGTCGCTAAACTCCCTTAGTTCGGTAGCCACAATCGTGGCCCACCAGGCCACTCAAATTAAATTTATTATTAGAGTATGAATGTCTATTAGTGTCTGCTATTAGTATCTACTAGTGTATGCTATTTAGTACTAATGTATGATATTAGTGTCTTCTAGTGTATGCTTTTAGTACTAATGTATGCAATTAGTGTCTACTAGTAAATGCTTTTAGTACTAGTGTAGGCTATTAGTACCTATTAGCATATGCAATTAGAGTCCACTAGTGTATGCTATTAGTGTCTACTAGTGTATGTATTTTGTGTATGAGGTGATACTTTTATGAATGAATGATATAGGTATGTCATGCGTAATGAAATTAACATGACCGTTGAATTGTATGTTTATATAACTGTTGTTTATACAGATAAACGATAATGATAATAGTAAGACCATAAACTACGTTGAAATGTTTCTCTTGGAGTTTATCGAAATTATGATTTTGCATTACAATAAGATATTTACTGCGCGAAGTTATAAATTATTTATCTATTTAACGATAATTATGCAATATTTATCTTAAATTCAAATGCATTTAGGCATATTTTCTGAATACTATCTAAATATATTTGACTTAATTTCGTTTTCTTTTCTTTATCTTTCATTTGCAGATTTAATCAACACATTTATTTAACATAAGGAGGAAATGATAATGATAAGAAAATTTGGAATATCAAACTGAAGAAATGCATTCAAGAATGATAATGATGTGCGACCTTTTCGATAAACTGAATACAGGTCGATTCTTGAAATAGGAAACTGCGAACTTCAATGGTATAAGCAGTGTTATAGGGGAATAAATAGAAAGCAAATATTCAAATGGAATTTTATAAGTCATATAAATTTGAATAATTCGAAAGCCACTAAAAAAGAAAATGATAAAAAACCAAATTTTTTACTGAGATCGTTTTTTAAAAACTACAATAAAGGCATCGAAATTTTTTTTTTAAATTATTGTAAGCATGTCCTAAAATTTTTAAAAGTTAAGTTATCAGAGTTAAAAATTTATAGATGCAAACAAAAATCTGCACATCTTTATAGGAGTAAGGACAATAAAATTTATGAATTTCGGAATAAATATTAAAGAATACCTTTTTTGGAATTCCATTAAAACTAATACAAATTTGAATTTGCGATTTTGATTTCAAAATAAAAGTAAGCATTTATACTACTGTATTGATTTCAAATGCATTTAAGATTATTTTATTTAGAAAATATTCATTCCTTTTCTTTGTGAACATTTTAAAATTTCGGTATTTAATTTATTTTTAAACAAATAAATTTGAAATTTTCTAAAATAATACGATGTAAACCCAAACGATAAGGAATTCCAAAATTCAAATATGAATAAATATATAAAATAAAGTTTTTAAACTTTACAATATCAAGTTATGTAGTAAGTTTATTTTATTTATTTGTTACTATTTTTATAGATTTCTTTTGAGGCAAATATTTTCTTTGATGTTCAATGTCTTATCTATTATAATTTCTTTTTCGGTTTAGAATAAAATATCATTCAATTCGTATTTTCTCAGATTTCAAGATTTTTGAAAGGCTTTATACAGAATGAGTTAACCTTGGTAACTTGACTATTTTCAGGAACGTTATAGTACTCATTCATTGAACAGAATAAAAGTTTTAATAAGAAAGAAAATGATTAAAAGTAACAAAACAAATATTATCATATTTTTTAATAAGATAAATTTTTAAAACTACAGTAAAAACATCGAAATTTTTAATAAAATAATTGTAAATATGTATTATATATATTATAATACATTATTTATAAAAAGTTAGTAGTTATAGTTGTTATTATATATAAAGCTATTATTATAAAAAGTAAAATTATTACAGTTAAAAATTCCTGGATGCAAACAAAAATCTACAAATATTTATAGGAGTGAGGACAATAAAGTTTATGAAATTCGGAATAAATAATTAAGAATACCTTTCTTAAACTTTTGGAATTCTGTTAAAAGTAATACAAATTTGGATTTGGGGTTTTAATTTCAAAATTTAAGTATGAAATTATTCTACTGCATTGATTTCAAATGCATTTTTAGATTATTTTATTTAGAATTATTTTATTAGGTTATTTTATTTATTATTTTATCATATATTATTTTATTTTATTAGATGATTTTATTTATTATTTTATTTTATTAGATTATCTTATTTATTATTTTATTTAGTATTTTTATTTTATTAGATTATTTTTTATTAGTTAGGAAAATTGAATATTTAATTCAATCTTCCACTATTAGAACTTTCATTTAAGATTTTCTTTATATTGGAGAATATTTGAACCTCGGAAATATTCCCATAAAGCCATAAAAGATTCAGCAATTGTGTAATATAAAATTTGATTATAATATTGTAAGAAATCATTAATAGCATAGATATAATTAAAAAAATATTTAATGTTTGAATGCTTGTCGTAATCTAAACCTTATTTTTTTTAAAAACAATAGTGGTTTTTGAAGCAAACTTTCCAAAAAATTCATACATTGGGATGATGTTATAAAATGAAATACAAAGCGTTAAACATTTAAAAACGTTAATTTTCATTTTAAAATGTACTTTTATGAAATATTTTTAAAAGAAAATGTAAATACTTTTTACAAAAAATATATAAATGTATGTATTATATTTTATTAACATATATATAATAAAAATATTATATAACATTTTTTACCAAAATATCTCAAATACGCAATTTTTTTTATGCCATATTTTCATATAAAGCACAAACTATTTGGGAAACTTATTACAAATTAGGGGCACAACTTTTTTTGTTTTATCAATATGAGCACTTATTTTTGTTACAATTATATCTCTGTATTTTAATGTTTGTAAATATCAAAAATAAAAATAATAATAAATATTTTGAACATTTTATAAATATCGGTAAATGTCATAATTAATAACTGAAGGCCATAATTTCATAACTTAACAGGATATTTAAATAATTAATAAAAAGTAATGACTGTTTTCGAAAACTATCAAGTCATACATTATTTATATATATAATTTATGAAGGAATATTATTAAATAAGTAACACAAGTGCACTAATATTATAATTTTAATTGTTTTGACACTGGTGTTATAAATATTTTTTAAATATTAATACGTCAATAATTTTTTTTTTTTTGGGGGTTTAGAAAAGAAAATGACTAAAAAATTTAATATTTAATCAAGTTATACATTATTTATTTATGCAACTATATATGAATGAATATTACTAAATAAGTAAAAAATGCATTAATATTATAAAATTGCTTTGACACTGCTATTAATTAAGTATTAATACGTCAATTTTTTGGGGATTTTAGTAAAAAATTAATACAAAAATTTAATATTTATATTCAATCAAGTTATACATTAATTATATATGAATGGATATTACTAAATAAATAACAGAAGTGCACTAATATTATAATTTTAATTGTTTTTACACTGGTGTTATAAATATTTTTTCCAAGTATTAATACATCAATAATTTTTTTTTTTTGGATTTTAGAAAAATATGATGACGAAAACTTTAATAATAATAATAAAATATTAAATAATATTAAAATTTAATAATATTTAATATTTAGTCAGGTTATACATTATTTATCTATACATGAATGTATATTACTAAATAAGCAACATAAGTGCATTAATATTATAATTTGAATTGTTTTGATACTGCTGTTATAAATATTTTTTCAAGTACTAATACGTCAATATTTTTTTTTTTTTTTTTTTTTTTTGGATTTTAGAAGAAAAAAATGACTACAAAAATTTAATATTTATTTCCCTGCTATACTTTCTTCTTCTTTTCTTAAATTTCTGTTGTGCAACTGAACACAGCTCGTTCATTTTTATTTATTTTCTGTCGTAACTTAAAAAAGAAATTCCGACGTCGAAGGAAAGAGGAACGGGGTGGAAACACAGAAATATCGATTTTGCAAAAGCGGGAACGCAAGCTCTGGAACCTCCAGGGACAGCTCCTCCAAAAATCCCGACTCCCTAATGAATGCCTCCCCCTTATGCGAGCCTCTCTGACTGAGTGAGCAATTGAATCACTTTTATTCTCAGTAGAGATGACGTGTTTTTCTATAGAATTCCTTCCATGTGTGGCATGGTTGGCGTTTTAAGTACCAGAACGGCTCTTAGTTGCAAAAAGCCAGACCTAAATGCCATCGGCGATAACATCACATTTTGGGTTTCCGGGTTATATTCTCTTATCGCATCGGCATGTTGAGAAAAGTTGTTCGTTTCCATTGCTTATCTCATATATAAATATAAAATTCTTGCAATGTTGTAATCAGCTGGAGCATTAAAGGTACTACTGTGTTCAAAAAGTAAGACCAATTTTCAATTTAAAATTCCCTGGGCTAATAGAATTTCAATTTTTTTTTCTTTTTTGTTGCTGGCACTGTCCTTGACAACTGTGTGAAAATTGTCGTCAAAATATTCATTAGTGTTTGAGTTACGTTTGGCTTTGTGAGACGCTAAAATTGATTCCGACGATTTTGAAATGTCTGAATTAATTGAGCAAAGAACTTGCATTCAATTTTTGTTTGCGGAAACGTATAGAACGTTGCAGAAGATATTCGGTGAGCATTCCTGTATCGGAAAGAAATGTTGAGAAGTGGAACAAACAGTTCAAAGAAGGCAGAGAACGCGTTGAAGACGAAGAGCCCTCTGGTTGACCATGAACCTCAACCGACGAAGATCACGTTCAAAAAAATTAAAGATTTGGTGCTTGCAAACTGTCGATTTACAATTAGAAACCTTGCTGATGATGTTGGAATTTTCAAAATTTCAATTCCATTTTGGGCCTCAAACGCGTCAAATCTCGATTGGTACCGAAAACACTGAATGCGCCAGCTCTCCATGCATTGATCCTTCGTGACTTTTTCGTCAAAAATGAAACCCATATCGTTCCATAACCACCGTATTCACACCGTGCGACTTCTGGCTATTCCCTAAACTCAAAAGACCACTCCGGGGACACCGTTTTTGAGTCGATTGAAGAAATTCAACGTGAATCACCGCGCGCTGTGAAGTCCATCCCTGCCGATGACTTTTTAACATGCATTGAGGATTGGGAAAACGTTGGCATAAGTACATTGTGTCCGTAGGGGATTACTTTGAAGGCGCTGAAATAAATTTGGAAGAATAAATAAAGAGTTTTGAGAAAAAAAAAAATAATTGGTCTTACTTTTTGGGCACAGTAATATTTATCTCATATATAAATATGAAATTCTTGTAATATTGTAATCAACTCGAACATCAAAGGTACAATAATTGAAACGTCTAGCGTAAAAGCACTATAAATCGTTTTGTACTTTGAGAAAAAGGAAGAAAAATAAAAAATAAGGAATAAAGAAAGATGGTTTGTTTTGTCGCTCTGTGGTCATTTTTTGCACACTTTGGGCTAATTAGACCGGGACCTACAGTTTAACGTGGATTTCGAACCACTAACAAACATCCAAAGCACCGCCAGGATTTGAACCTGAAGCGCCAAAGGCCAGATCGCTGGCTAATTGTCCATCAGACGGGTAAAGAAAGATGGAAATGACAGAAACAATTGACCATAAACCAATGGTAATAAAAAGTGAATAATCTACTGCTCCCCCTTTTTTTTATTTTTTTTTTTTTGTTGTACATTAGCAGTTTCTCAGTATTTCACTTATGGATATCATGAACAACCCCCTGATGGGTGATGAATTGTGGATATTGCTGTCCGAGAGGAGTTTTTAGGGAAACCGCCTCGTATTTGTTTGTCGTATGAGAGAAAACCCGAAGAACTCCCACTAGATAATTTGATTGTCGAAAGACGCTTATATATGTTGTCACAATCGTAATTTATTCAGTAATCGTAATCAATTCATCAATTGTAATCGTAATCGATTCAAAATTAGGAGGACAACAAATTGGAGAACCTTATGGGAACAGAGTACGGAATAGAGGTTGATTCTGGGAAAAAACTGCTCCCATTGGAGCTATAGAAGAATGCTTAAATATTAAGTAACAATTTCACTTTGATTAAAAAAAAAAAAAAAAAAATTTGAGAATCTTATGGAATTTGGATTGGGAACCTTATATTAGTAATATTTCAATTTAATTTAAAAAAAATTGAGAACATTATGGAACTTGGACTGGAGAGCCCTTATATTAGTAACAATTTCAATTTGATTACAAATTGGAGACCTTATGGAAACAGAGTACGAAATAGAAAAAGATTCTGGTAAAAGACTGGCTCCCATTGGAGCAATAGAAAAATGATTAAATATTAAGTAAAAATTCCAATTTGATTAAAACAAATTGGAGAGCTTTATGGAATTTGGATTAGAGAACCTGATATAAGTAACACTTTCAATTTGATTATAAATTGGAGAACCTTACGGAAAACAGAGTACGGAATAGAGATAGATTCTGGGAAAAGATTGACTCCCATTGGAGCAATAGAAGAATGGTTCAATATTAAATAACAATTTCAATTTGATTTAAAATTCCATATTTGACAAGGTTCATTAAAAATTAATTACGTTTGTTCGTTTTTCATCTGAAAAATTATTCTTTTAAAGTAAAGTAAGATATCCTGTATTTGATTTACACATAAGCGACATTCAATTCTTTTTCTTCTCAACTATTATAATTATATTAGCACACTCTATTTTGAGTGTGAACGTGTCTATCAATCTCGCTCATTACGAAATCATGACCACAAAAGGAGACGGGGAAAAACATGTTCGATCCGTTTGGCTAAAAACACGTCTGACCTGAACAGCGGTTTTTTCCCTCACCATGAACAATACATATTCTAATCCTTGTTTCATCGGCAGATGGAGCATTTATCCAATTACTTTTTACATTCTTTCATTTTAGATGGATCAAAATTGATTTTAGTTTTAGTGAGACAACGTAATTCGTATAATTTGGAATTATAAGTGCCATATTGATAACTTTATGCTTTTATTTATTAAGATAATCGAAAACTAATTTGATTTATAATTCATATTGCTAATATTTTTCTTACACTTTTTTGAGAATATCTGCAGTTTATTTTAACATTGTAAGGTTACTTGCAAACTTTTTAGTATATTTTTGATGGCTCACGTACACTTTTAAACTTTAAAATTTAAATTAACTATAAATAACATATATAATACTTTTAATATTATATTTTTTTTTTTTTTTTTTGACAAACTTTTTTTGACTTATTCAGAAAATGGCAAAGAAATAGTTTCGAAGTTTATATGAAATGGCAATCAATTACTGATAATATAAAATTTTGAAATTTTAATTTAGTTTTTAATCAGAAATATACACATTAAGGCAAGAAGAATAAAAAAAAAAATAAAATAAATTAATCGATTTTATGTATAAAAATTAAAAATAAAACTTAACGTAAAAGCAATAATTAAAAAAAAAACATTTTTTTTTAAATAGCAAAAATTCAATGTTAACATCATTTTAGCTGTTAAACTGCAACACTACATTAATTAATTAATTGATTACTAGATTAAATCAGTAGTATACGTAAGTATACTAGGCCCGACTCGTGGCTCAGTGGTAACGCGCGCCACTGATGCGGAGGTTCAATCCGCTGGCGGTATTGCTGCAGATGCTGTTTCAAAAACGAGGAAACTCGATGGCTTTTGGGATGTTCAGCATCTTGCCTCGTGAGTCGGACTACCTGGTGGAAGTTTTCTCGGTTTTCTGCCACACGATATGCAAATGCGAGGTAGTTTTCCCTTAAAAGCTCTCCCGGAAGGCACTGCCCTCCTTCTTCTGCGACTAAGAGCCAAGCCAGACTTCTACCTAAGGGTGCTCTAGCACAACAGAAGCTGTCCCTTTCCCTCCATCCATGAGTACTCATGGAATGTCCGTCCCGCGCTGCCGGACACTGAGGATTAGTCACAATAACAGTATGTAGTAGTATAGTATACTATGTAACTTCCCTACCAATTAAAAGCATGAGGATAGTAAAAATAACAATAAAGAAATATAATTCCTCTTCCAATTAGGGAATTACAGAAATACATTAAACCTTAGGATAAACAATATCTTATAATATTCTATAACTAACGTAAGCTTAAGTAATAATACAATGATTATCAACATGATATGAGACTACGGTATGATATGATATATAAATATTATAATAGCGTTCATTCTACGGAGTTAAAAAAAAACAACGAAAAAAAAAACCTATAACTTTTGTGTAACTAGAAGTCAATAATTTAATTTAATTTTTGAAGAATGAAATTTTTGCTGATATATCATACCTGCACGTTTCTTCAAAAAAAAAAAAATGTTTCTGAAAAAATAATTAGGGGCGTTTTTGAAAAATTCAAAAGAATAAAAAAAAAAAAATTAACAATTTAAATTTTTTTTAAAAAACACTTATCTAAGGTAGAAAGACACAAATATATGGAAGCAGTCATCTGAAATGTAAACATATATTTATAGATGTCATTGTTCACTCTACTGAAAATATTTCCAACTGAGCATTTTGTTATTGAACTACAATCAAGAAACAGTTCTCACAGAAACCCACAGTACGAAAAAAAAAAAAAAAAAAAACCAGGGTCACAATTTGAATAATGTGGTTTTAAATTTTAAGATAAATTACTGCCTTCAGGAATTCAACCAAATACACACAATGTTTTTCTTTAAACCAACTAATGCATCAATGGTAATACTTTTAGACCGTATAATGCAACTTTGTCCTTTAAATTCAAGTTGGTGGAAGTTGTTACCGTAATTTATTAGCGTGTGCGCAGGAAGGGTCTTGAACACAACGGTCATAAGGCAAAATGGGAGGAATTTTATTTTTCTAGGGTTTTGAATCAAATTAATTGGTCGGTATTTACATCTCATATGAGATGTAACGCAATTGAGTTGAACACAACTGCTCGTCTTCAAATATTTGGCATTCGTTTTAGAAACATAAAAGATATCATTTTTAAACTTAACCCCTTAATTCAAATTGGTGCAAGCTGTAGCAGATTTTACCGTAATTAATTAGAGAATTTATTTTTTAATTAGAAATATACACATGAAGGCAAGAAGATTCAGAAAATAAAATAAATCAAACGATTTTATGTATAAAAATTACAAATAAAACTTAACGTAAAGCAATAATTAAAAATTTTTTTCTAACTTATCAAAATTCCATGTTAACATCATTTTAGTTGTCAGATTGCAAACATAACAGCAATTAAATTAATTAATCAATTAATAACTAAGTTAAAAGAGTAGTATAAGTATATAGTAATATAGTACATACAATGTATTCCCCTACCAATCACAGGCAGAGCCTGAAACACAACGGGCATAAGAAGAAAAATTTCTTTTCGTAAAAAGACTTTTGAAGAGAATCCAGCCGGCATTTGTTAATCATATGGGTAGTGGTGAAATTCAAGCTGAACAAAAGAATCGTCATCGAATATTTGACATTCATTTAAAAACATGAAAAAATATAATTTGTAAACTTGAATGCAATTGTATTTTTAAGTGATTCTGATTCATTTCTTTGTACAAAGATAATTCTTGTTTTACTGTAATTTTAGCATTCTGTAACAGTGCTTCTTCCTACACACTGGGGTAACCCGGCGCCTATTGTCGTGAGTTTAGGAGAAATGGTAAATCTGTTCATGGAGACTTCACACGAGAGGAAGTACAGCGCAACCTGCACTCCCGCTGAGAAACATTTAGTACTGACCGACAGACTCTCACCCAGAGGAAGTATGGTTTTGCTTACCCTGCACGTGTCGAGTTTCAAGTTTTCAGATTAGAAGTGGAGTCCTTTAACGAATATATAATTATCTGTCTTTAAATGTATTAAATATTCGTCAAAGGACTCCTCTGTCTGAGCAAAGAGCGGTAACAAACTCTGCTTCCTCTCTGATGAAATCTGTCGATCATTACCCCAAATGGGCCTCAGCGAGGATGCATTGCGCTTGCCTGCTCGGAGCATTCTTCGAGTACCATTTCTCTAGGCTCGGCAATGGCATAACATTACCGAGTGATGTGGCCACTGTTACAAGAATGCTTTAAATTACAGTAAACAGGGTATCTTTTGTGCAAAGAAACGAGATCAGGAAGCTCACTTGGACTACGGTACGTCAAAAATACAAAATTATATTTCATGTTTTTAAATGAATGTCGACTATTCATTGACGTACCACTATGATGCAAGCTCACATCTTCAATGCTGAAAAATTTTGCCCTTCTTGGGCAAAATCTACTAATGATGACGAAAGCTATACGGCCAGCATACTATGACCTTACTGCCCTATACTACTAACAGCAGTTATTATTGTTAATTATTGTGCTGTTATATTTGTCTAAAATGATATTAACATGGGATTTTGATTAGAAAAAATTTTTATTCTATTAACACGATAATTTTATTTGAATTCTGCTCCACATAAAATTATTTGGTATTTTGACCTTTCTGAATCTTGCCTTCATATAAATATTTCTAATTAAAAATAAATTCTACAATTGAGCCCACGGCAAGTGCAGCCTTAATTTGAACAGGGTTAGTTTAAAAATGATATGTTTATGTTTCTAGGTAGCAAGCTGTTTGAGAAGACGGCGACTCAAGCCCGTTTTCATGAGGATGTAAATACCGACAATGGCCCGATTCAAGAAAGCAAATTCCTCCCATTTTGCCGGTTCTGATTGTGATTCTGCGCTACATATGGCGGCCAGCAACTTCCACCAACGGGACGAGATTGTGCCACGGTCACAAAGCTATTACTATTGATGCATTGAACAGTTTCGTTGACTGGTTTGGGAGGCAGCCAGTATCTTATTTAGGCCACATTGATGGAATTGTGACTGGTTTTTTCAGTACTGTGGAGTTTCTGGTGAGACAAGTTGCTTGATTGCTAGTTCAATAACAAATAACTCCGGTGATATTTCAGTAAGAGTGAACATCTGCTCAAGCTATATGTTGCATTTCGAATTGTTTGCTCCATGATAGCAAATTTAAATTGTTAATTTTTTATTCTTTTACGGGCACTGAACCGAAAACATTTTTTTTTGAGAAGAAGAAAGCAGTCCAGTATGATGTATCGGCACAGGGAATAGAATGAAGCCAACTCTGGTTACACAAAAGTTATAGTTTTTTCGTTGTTTTAACTCCAGCAAGACGGGCCGCTGTATATCATATCATACCCAGCGCCAGTCTGCTATCATGTTGATAATCGTACTGTGGCTGGCTTTACGTTAATTATAGATATTATAAGATATTGTTTATCTAAGGTTTAATGTATTTCTGCTGTTTAATTGAAGAGGAGCCCATGTTTCTTTTATTGTTGATATCCTCATAGCAGTGACGAGCCTTGTCTCTCTGCTACCCTTCTGTGCCCATGACAGCTCTCATTATCGCGGCGCTATAAGTTGTGAGTACTCATGAATGGAAGGCAGCACTTCTCAAGCACACTGGAAGTAGAGTCTGGCAACTCTTGGCCTCTGAAGAAGGAGGGCAGTGCTGAAATGGAAAACTACTGCATTGCCTAATCTGTGACGAAAAACCCGAGAGGCTCCACCAGTATAGTCCGACTTTCTCCCAAAAACTCATTTCTGGAATTTTGAAGCACAGCATCCCTGCGCACCGGCTTGTGGGCTGCCTCCATCGTGGCACATCCTACGAGCCACGGGGGTCGAAGACTGCTCCTGCCGTATACTGATTTGTCTGAATCAATTGAGGTGATTGTGTAGTGTTGCAGTTGCTGGCTTCGCAAACCTTGATGTTAACATTAATTTTGCTATTTAAGATGTTTACAATTAATAACACGTTAAGTTTTATTTTGAGCACATAAAATCGATTAATTTATTTTATTTTATTCTTCTTTGCCTTAATGTGTATATTTACAATTAAAGCTTTAAATTAAGAGGCCTAAGAGGCCTATATTATCAGTAATTGTGCCGGCCTAAAACTTCGAAACTACAGAACAAATCAAAAGTTTGTCAAAAAATATAATATTAAAAGTATTATATATGTTGTTATAATTAAATTCCAAATTTTAAAAGTTTAAAAAGTGGCTGCGTGAGAGCCATCAAAAAGCATACTGCAAGATTTGCAATAACTGCCACAATGACAAAATAAACTGCAGGCTATTCTCAAAAAAAAGATAAAAGAAAAACAGCAATATGAGTATAAATCAGAATGATTTTCATTGCTATAAGCAAAAGCATAAAAGTCAATATATGCATATTCCAAGTCTACAGTTACATTGTCTCACTTAAACAAAATCCAATTTTGATCCCTCAAGAAGAATGTAAAAGCTAGTGAATAAATGCTCCATCTGCCGATGAAGCTGGGGCCCAAACATGTATTATTCATGTTGAGGGAAAAACCGCTGTTCAGGTCGAGCATTGTTTAGCAGGCAGTGTCGGGCATGTTTTTGTCTCCCCTCCCCCCATTGATATGGCGAATTATTCAGACACGTTCCCACTCAAGGCATCAGAGATGATATATCTTAATTATAATAGTTGAGAAAAGAAAAAGAGCAGATGTCGCTTATAATCTTCAAATCAATACCTTTTACACTTTTAAAAGAATAATTTCAGATGAAAAAAGAACACGAACAAGCATGATTGAACTTGTGAACACTTTCCAATCAAGTAATAGATTTTTAAATTGAAATTGTTATTTAATATTGAACCGTCTTCGCGTGAAATCAGCTCTTTTTCCCAGGAATCATGCGTACTGCATTTTCCATAGGTTACCAGTTTATAATCAGAGTGAGGTGTGCCTCTTTTATCGAGGTTATATCCCAGAAGACCCTTAAAGCATTTATTTTAATCAAATTGGAAATTTTGCTATTTAATCATTTTTCTCATCAATGGGAAGTACACCAGGGAATCTTTTCTGCATTTCTGCTGTTTCCATAAGACTTTCAATTTGTAAATCAAGTGAAATTATTCTACTAATATAAAGAATACTTATAATTCTCAATTTTTTTTTTTAAATTAGAATGATATTACTGTATAGGTTCCCCACATAAGATTCTCAATTTTTTTAATCAAGATGAATTGTTGCTAGCTTTAACCATTCTTCTATATCTCCAATGGGAGGCGATTATTTTCCCAGATCAGCCCATATTCCAGCATATATTCCCTGGGCTAGCCATTTGTTGTCCTCCCTGAGTAGATCATTACGACACAGTGATGAATTGATTACGACCCACTGAGTAAATTACGTTGTGACTGGCATAACTTTCGACAATCAATCTCGGAAGTGGGAGTTCTTCGGGACCTCTCTCATACGACAAACAAGCTACGGGCAGTTCTCTCAGTTTGTATATCGAATTCATCCGAAATTTGTTCCATATCCATAAGTGAATGCAGGAAGCTGCTGTCTTTTCTAACAAAATAAAAGGAGGGAGCATTTTAATACCGACGGTTTAGCATGGTCAATTGTTTCTGTCATTCCATTTTCCCACCGTCTGATAACCAGCGATCTGGCGCTGGCACTCGGGGTGTCACGGTACTTTTGAGATGTTGGCAATGGTTCGAAATCCGCTCAGCAGGTCCCAGGCATCAGCCCAAGGCTATTGCAGCTGACCTGCGAAACATTGGCTGCCATCTTTCTTTATTCCTTATTTTTATTTTCTTCCTTTTTCTCAAGATTTTTAAAGAGCGTTTATAGTGTTTTACTAATTTCAGTATTGTACCTTTGATGTTCGGTTGATTCAATATTACAAGAATTTCATATTTATATGAGATAATATTACTGTGTCCAAAAAAGACAATTATTTTTTTCTCAAAACTGCTATTTATTCTTCAAATTATTTCAGCGCCTTGTATCCCACGGGCACATCTGCTTGCTGCAACATTTTCAATCTATTAAACGAAATGATGATCCAAGCGTTTCAGTGTCCCCAGATGATGCACGAGTTTGAGCGCCGAAATGCGCATTGAGCTCGATGATTATAATTTTCATTTTTGACGAAAAAATGCCGAAACTGCATTGTATCAGAGCCACCAATTTGACTTGCGTTTTGAGCCCAAAATAAATTGGCTGAGAATTGCATCATCAGCTGGGGCTACAATTATCGGCAGTTTAAGCATAAATCTTTAATTTTGAACGTGATGTATAAATCGAGACCTTCATGTCAACCAGAGAATATGGAATTTCAACGCGTTCTCTGCGCTCTTGAGCTGTTGTTCCACTTCTTTCAACATTTTCCGATGTGCGCCAAACCTCTTCTGCAGCTGTCTGGGCCCTCACAAAAATACGTGAGATAAAGTTCTTACAGCTCCAGTGTTCGGGTACATTTCAAAAATCGTCGGGTATTTTGGCGTCTCCTGAAGCCAAACGCGCTCCGCTGTGGCGACGACAATTACACACGGTGTCAGGGCGAGTATGGCTAAGAAAATTGAAATTAGCAGGGTAAATTGAAGGTGGTCTTGCATGCTTCGGCTGTTTTTGACATTGCAAAAAATTTTATATTCCCTATATGAGACAGCAATGGAAACGAACCTTTCTCAGCATGCCAGACTCGACAGAGCCGGAAACAAAATGTAGGCTGATAACGACCCCGTCTGGCACAACAGAAACGTTCTGTACTAAAACGCCAACCACACATGGAAAAGAGAATTTATAAGAAAAACACGTCGCTCTCTACGAGTAAAGGCAGATTCCAATTGCTCACTCACGTCAGAAGGCTCTGCAAGGAGGGGCCTCGTAGAGGAGGATTTTTACGGAGGCTGTCCTGAGGAGGACCGAAGCTGCGTTGGAAATCGGTGACTGTTTCCCACCCCGTTCTCTTTCAGCTTCGACGTCGTAAATTACGACGAAAATAAACAAAAATGAGCAGCTGTGACTTGAACCACGCAACGAAAATTTAAGAAAGAAAGAAGAAGAAAGTATAACGAGAAACAAATATTAAATTTTGTATTTTTCTTCTAAAATCCAAAAAAAAAAAAAAATATTAACGTGATAACTTACGCATAACGGCAGTATCCGTAATTCAGAGTATAATATTGGCTAACTATATTAGCATTTAGTAATAGCCGCATTCATGTATCAGATCAAGCCTGACTAAATATTAAATATTATTGAAATTTTAATATTATTAATATTTTATTATTATTATTAAGTTTTCGTCATCTATTTTTCTAAAAATCAAAAGTATTGATGTATTAATACTTTGGAAAAATATTTATAACACCAGTGTAAAGTAATTAAAATTATAATATTGAATGCACTTCTGTGACGACAGTGTATCCCATTCATATATATTAATGTATAGTGAGGTATAAATATTAGAATTTGTTTTACTAGCAATTAATAGCAGTGTCAAGCTAATTTTATAATATTAATGCATTTTATTTAATATTCATTCATATATAGTTGCATAGTATGTATAACTTTGATTAAATATTAAATTTTGTAGTCATTTTCTTTCGCCCCAAGTGACAAACATTGGCATATTTAATATTTATAACACCTCGAAATCTCTTTTCAAAAAACAATTAAAATTATAATATTAGTGCACTGTGTACTTATTTAATAATATTCCTTCATAATTATATATAAATGTATGACTGACTTTTCGAAAACACAGTCATTATTTTTGTGGTATTTAAATATCCTGTTAAGTTATGAAAGTATGGCCTTTCAGTTATTAATATGACATTTACTGTATTTATAAGATGTTCAAAATATTATTATTTTTTATTTTTGATATTTACAAACATTAAAATACAGAGATATAATTGTAACAAAAATAAGTGCTTTTTCGCGTGATAAGACAAAAGTTGACCCTTTATAATAAAGTTTCCCAAATATTTTGTGCTTATATATGAAAATATGGCATAAGAGCCACGTATTTTGATATGTTATATAATATTTTATTACTATATATGTTAATAAAATATAATACATACATTCATATTTTTTGTAGCTATTTACATTTTCAAAATATTTCATAAAAATACATTTTAAATGAGAATTAACGTTTCATGTTTAACTTTTGTATTTCATTTTATAGCATCATCCCAATATTATTACAATTTGCTAAAAAACTATATATTATTTTAAAAAAAAATAAGGTTTTAATTTAAAACAGCGCATTATAAATATTTTTAATTATATATGCTCATTTGCTTACAATATTATAATCAGAGCTATATTACACAGCCTTTAGTGCTATGGCCCATGAAGTGTTAGCCTGAAAATGGCAAATGGTTCTAATAGTGGAAGATTGAATTAAATATTCAATTTTCCACTAGCAAAAGCAATCACAAATAAAATAAGTAATAAATAAGATAATCTAATAAATAAAATAACAAATAAAATAAATATCTAATAAAATAAAAATATATGATAAAAATAATAAACAAAATAACCTAATAAAAAATAATTCTAAATAAAAAATAATCTAAAAATGCATTTAGCTATCAATACATTAAACAATTTCATACTTAAATTTTTAATTAAACCCCAGATCAAATTTGTATTGCACAACAGGGAATTCAAGTTTAAAGAGGCTGTTCTGGTGTTTCATGACTTATTCTCACTCCTATAAATATTTGTAGATTTTGTTTGCATCAGGAGGCACAGCTGTAATAATTTAACACAATAGCTTTATATAACTAACAACTATAACAACTATATTGTAAATATGTATTATAATATATATAATATATTTACAATTATTTTAGTAAAAAACTCGTGTTACTGTAGTTTTAAAAATTTGTATTAAAATATGATAATATTTGTTTTATTACTTTTATTTTGCTGTATTAAATTTTATTCTGTTCAATGAATTTGAGTACTATAACGTTCTGAAAATGTCAGGGTGCAAGGTCATTCTGCTCTATCAAAGCCTTTCAGAAATCTTGAAATCTAATACGAGTGTATACAAACCGAAAATTATAATAGACAGGCGTGGCTACATCAAAAAATATTGCCTCAAGAATGCAAAAATAGTAACAAACAAATAAAAACAAACTTTACTACATAACTGATATTGTAAGTTTATTTTATGCTGTTTATTCATGTTGGAATTTTTGGAATTCTATCGTTGGGTTTATCTGTTATTTTGAAAATTTCAGGGTAACTGTTTAAAAGCAAATTAAATACCGAAAGGAGTACAAAATGTTCACAAAGAGGGAGATATTTTCACAAATAAAATAATCTGCATGCATTTGAAAAATGCAATGAAGTAAATACTTACTTTATTTTGAAATTAAATAACTGACCAATTTTAATGGAAATTCAAATAACTATATTTATTCCGAAAATTATAAGCTATTACTCTAGCAAGATGTGCGAATTTTGTTTTGCATCCATAATTTTTTTAACTCTGGCTCTTGCTTTTTAAGGGCACGGATAGCTACAATAATTTAATTAAGGGCTCATTCTTACTGTGTAGTTTTAAGGTAATCTCGGTAAATTTGGTTTTTATCATTTTCTTTTAGTATTATTCAAATTTATGACTATGAAATTTAAATTTGATGTTTTAACTCATTCCTAGCAACACTGCTTGCCACTACATTGAGGATTCGCAGTTTTCTCAAACTTTTCAAGTCGACTTGTATTCAGTATTTATCAGATCGCATCATTAACATTTCTTCAGTTTGATATTCCAAATTTTCTTATCATTATCATTTCTCACTTTATGTTAATGATCCAAATCTGCAAATAGACAAGAAGAAAACATTAGTCAAATATATTTGGGTAGTATTCAGAAAATATGCCTAAATCATTGTTAGAATAATATATTGCATAATTATCGTTCAAATGAATAAATGGTATAACTTCGCGCAGTAAAATATCTTGTTATGTGCAAATCACTAATTTCGATAAACTTCAAGAAAGCATTTCAGCGCTGAACCACTGTCGCACTCATTATCGTATCGTTTATCTGTAAGCTGCTGATTATCTGGCCGCCACATTCAACAGTTCCTGTACAATTTCATATCACATAAAATCATACACTAGTAGACACTAGCATACACTTAGTGGACTGTGGCCTATATGCTTATAGCCTACCTAGTACTATAAGCATTTACTAGTAGACTGAGGTACTGCAACTGAAAACTGTTGCTAGAAGACACTATTATCATACATTGACCAACTTAAACCACCATAAGCCAAATCACCAGCTAACGAACATGAAACAATTTCTGCCATCATCAAGTGTTCATTTAAGAGTGTTTCAAATGTTGTTTTTGATCTTATTAACTAAAAGGAGTTTAAGCATTAAGTAGGATCATGAGTCTATAAACACAATAAGATTAGAAACAAGCTCATAAATCAATGGTTCAGAAATCATTCATGAACATAATGGTTAAATGATTACAGCCACTCAAGACCTCTTCTTTCAAATCTTAACACTAAATCAGATCAACAGTTTTGTAATCTTTATGATATATAGTGTTTAAACCTCTAGATGTACCACTGCCAGACTGTTGCCAAATATCTTAAGGTTTCAGTTTCCTAGATCCCAAGCGTTTAGTCTGTGCTTTGAAAAAAGCTGGCAGTCTGAGCTGATCAGTTTGTTTCTGGAGATGTTCACTCAGAAAAATCTGGCTGTGGCCATAA